>NW_011626409.1:1111662-1272344 GCF_000204515.1 Acromyrmex echinatior
CCTCTACTAGGAAAGAACGATTTTGCTGAAAATCACATCTAAAAATTTAGCTGGCTACAGATCAGAAAATAATTTTGTTGGACCAGCAAACTAATTACATGGGAATTTTAAGCATGATGAGCAAAAAATTTTAAACATTCTTGCAATCGATTTCAGCAAAATTATTTTCCAACAACATTATTTTTAAATCTGCATCTAATTAAATTTTTAAATACTTCAGCAAAACCTCTCTGTGTAAAAATACGTGCATCAGAACAGGCATAGTAGCATGCACGCTTATCGTTCAAGAAACCGTGCGTCGTTTGATTCCAGCTTTATCCTTATCATCGACAAAGAGAAAAAAAAGATGACGACCGTGTGAAACATAAACGTTCCACGTCGCGTATCGTCGAGGCGAGCGTGATCAATCTCTGTGACGCATATTTTTTCATCGCACGCATCGGCGAGTCTCATCTCAAATCCGTCTTTTCATTTCGCGACTCATCTCGCCTTTGTTCCGTCACGCTTCTGGCACAGAAAGTTGCCTCGCAGTTTCTCTTGATTTCTCGCCCGTTTCCCGCGTATTCTCGGGTCTGGATACTCCCGTATATTCCGTTGGAACTCCTACGAAAAATAGATGAATACAGTGTCACGGATCCGAAGGGTGTCTTGTTGGTAACACGCGGAGACGCCACGGTGTTAAGCTATCTTACCTTATCGCACTGCACGAATTACGGCGCATTTTTAACTTCTCCATAATTTATAGGAGAGAAAACGGTGTTATGTACACGTGCCCGCTGTGTATGCACGCACGGGGCTGAATTTTTAATAGCGGCTGTGCCCGTCTCCGTGATTTCCGGCACACACGTTTATAATATGCGCGATACGGTCGTTCGCGCGGAAGTAACATCTCGGCGCGGAGGTATTTCGGAATTACGGGGAAAAATATGCGGCGTTTATTCAACCTTTCGCAGAGGAGAACCACCACCGATGGTGGCTTCGAGGGAGATCGCGCTGCCGTTTATTTTCAAACCGTAGAAGAAAGTCAACGTCTGTCACGTAAACCCCGCTATTTATATCAAGCTAAGTTGCGTATAACGTGTACGAGTGTCGCGTAATTACTTGAAATATTACCGCCTTGAATAAGATAAAGAGGTATTGTACATGGTTCTCGAAAAAGGTACAACGCCGCTCGCGCTATAAGGTTTGATTTCATTCCTTAGTCGCTGCAGCTTCCACCTAATACAAACGTTACAACCGGGAACCTCTTGATATATTACCAGCATAAATTCTTGTAATTCAGAAAAATACGTAAGATATAATTATACGATAGTTGTACCAATTAGAGAAGGTATTGTTCGGGTACAGAGAAATTTTATGACATTGTGACGATGACTGTTCAGTCTCACGTTTTATATCGTACCTCTTTTATCCGCTTTTCCGAGCGTTACAGTTCGCAAATATACCCGCGGCGTAAAAATAACACAGCTAGTCTGTGGTATCTCCATAATTAAATGGACGATGCAGCTAATAATACGACCAGGAACAGACAGTTATCGTGACATAAGTAATGCAAACCCGATGGTATAAGAGCAAGAAACTTCCGTTTGATATGACGAAGACAGTGATATTGATTCAGCTATGTAGAATATTTTTAAACATCACATGTTGACTATTTTTACTATTTGTACATAATGTATAATTTGCATAAGAAGGGAGAGCTGTAAAATTATTTTTGAAACAATGTTTTTCTTTAGTATATTTTTCTTTAGCAGTGATTTTTTTGTCTCAATGTTTTTGTCGATTAATTACACTTAATTTCGGACATTAGATTATAAAATGCACATAGTTTATAATAGTCTTTAATCTGTGAATGGTCATCTGGAATGTTTTTATATAGTGGCGAAACAATGTGAATGTAAAATATTATTTTCAATGTATATTGTTTTATATATATTTTCTTTTTTAATAATTATGTTTTACTATTTAACTTTTAAATACACAATTCTATCGAAAACTCGCAATAAAAAAGCATTATATTAATATAATAAAAATTTTTATTTTTTAGAAATATTATTATAAGCTACTTAAATGTGCTTATTCCGTTCAATATTTGTTTGGTTCAAAGAATTGTGATTAAATATTTATAATGTTCCCAAATATTAATAAATCTGAAAATAATATATAATGTATTGTCAATATAGTGATTTTAATTGAAATGTAAAAACATTCCAGATTTTATGTAATCGCATTTATGTAAAAATAATCAGATGGCTATTCTCAGGTTTAGGAAATAACTTTTAACCCTTTATGTAAGAAAAAAACTTAAATTTAGATTGTCTCACTGATTGTGAGAAAAATGTTTGATTGGATTAATTGAAATTTTGGTTGAAAATGAACGAATCAGAATTTTCCGGTTGATTCTACTGGTTGTGATAACCAGAATTTTGATTGATATAATCGGAATTTTCTGGGTCGTTCAAGTAAACCTTTTTCTCAGTGTAAGGATTGAAATAGGTACTAAGGGATGATTGACGATGTGGTGGAATACCAGTAGATTTAAGGTTTTCGGAAACGCAGAAAAGTACCACTGTTTACACACGATGTACTTGTTCCTTTACATGGATTTGTCAGCATTTATGAACGTGACAGTCTCCGCTCGTTTGTATTCGGATCTACCAGCTATTAGAGATTTCTACCTGTCGCCTCACTAGCCCACTCTCTTCTCAAAGAGTTACACGTCGTTGAACACGTATTGGGACATTACTATACTGTACACATGCATATTCTCGCGCACATCGCGACATGATGTATGACCGACAACGGCCGGACTTCGCGGATTTCCGTTCGAAATAAATATGTATCTGTCCGACGCATCGTTACATACGACATGACGAAGGTCTTGCGCTAGAAATATATTTTTCTCCACCCGACACCCGCCGCATACGGGAGGAACAAGTAGGATAAAAAAGTATCCAAGCGGTCTTGTGCTGAACTATCACTTTGCAAATCGCATTAATAACTTTCCGACGCACATCGTAATAATATTTAGTTAACGATTAATGCAACAGCGATATTTTGACGCTAACTCTTTGAAGCTAAAGTCTATTGGAAGCACTCAATTATGTTCTTCATATTACATCTACTAATTTGAATTTTGTTATTAAAATAATTTTGTTATTAAGATAAATTTAGTATTTATTTTTTTATATGAGTTATGTCATTTTTATTTCTTAAAAATAATTAATGCTTTTTGATCAACATATATTAAATTTCAGACTCAGTATTAATAATTGTATTACAGATTTTGACTGCAGTTCCGGAAGATTAAAGATTTAAATAATTCACACATCAAGCGATATTTTCTCTTCGATTTATAATCATAGGATTTATTATTTCTGAATACGATATTTCATATTGAATTTTTTCCCGAATAACTGAAGTGACAAGCGTAGAAATATTGTCATGAAATAACTTGAAATAACTTTTATGTTGAATTTATGCCAATGGATAACATGATTTACTTACTTCTCGCCGGTAGCATTAGTCACAATCGTTAAATGGAATTCGTAATCCTTGTCGAGATAACGCATACACATGATGATTCAGTCCTGTCGGTTTGGCACTATTTCCACTCGTTAGAGTCATTACATTGTAATCTCCCCTACCATATTAAATATATGGCGGATATGAATAACTATTTTACATATATATATATACATATATACATATTTATCTATTTGCTAATATGCGTATACAGAGTAAAGAGATTGATTTTATTATGCGGGAAAATTATATCAACACAAGTACACAAAATAATAATATATATCCAATTTAATGCGGACTACCGAATATTTGCAAATCGATCATCGTGCATATTAATTCATCTTTTAATATTTTAATTAGTAATCGAGCGGTCATATCATAAACATTTATTATGGAAGGAAAAAAAAGATTAAATCTCATTTATATGATTTTTCATTTTTAATAACCATACCCAGGGATGGGCAGTATTTGAAATATATGTATTTAAAATATGTATTTAAATATATTTTTGTATTTTGTATTTCAATACTTTTTTTAAAGTATTTTATATTTTGCATTTAAATACTTTTTTTTTTTTAGTATTTTGTATTTTAAATTTGTAAATATTAAGTACAGTTAAATTATGTAAAACTTTTTTTGATGAAAGAGTTAAAACGCACCATTATTGACTCAATTTAAAATTCTGTTTCATGCATGATGCATTATTTCTTTGTTTACATTTGGTGAACAATCTCTAGCGTTGTGTCTCAACCATGAATAGACATATTTGAAATACAATATGTATTTAAAATACGTATTTAAATACATTTTTATTTTATTGAGAGTATTTTGTATTTCGTATTTGGATACTTTTTTGAGTATTTTGCCCTCCTCTGACCAATTATGTATAACTACTGTGCATATATAAATATAACATACTCTTTTGCCTAGTGAACGAATACTATGGAAATTCTCATAGAGAAATAGATCAGTTGCTAAACGAAACGAGTATTGCTGAAAGATTGGCGGATGTAAAACAAACTACCTGAGTACTCGAGTCAGGAACCGCGAGAGGGTCGCTAAATTAAAACCCTCATCAAGGATTCAAACAAATTCCAGTTCTATGTCGAACAGATTAGGGCCCTGGGCTGTGCCAATTCGAGACTGCCGTTTTAAGCCGGCGGAAATCAAGCGGGTGAATTACCGGCTTGATTAATACTCTCGGCGGTTTTCGCCTAATTATCCCGGGAGCCCTGTAATTAATGGCAGTCGGGGAAGCGCTACCCGAGCTAATCGTATTTTTATTTCCACGTACGGAAAAGTGGCGGTTTTGGATTGATAAATTCTCGTGGGACAGAGATTCAAAAGAGACACCACGAAAATAAGGCGAGCAATTAATACGGACTGAGAAAGCAATGAAAGCCGACCAATTGGAAAACAATTATAGCGGTGATCGATACAAAAGTGTCGCGAGAAAAAGCGGAAAATTCATCTTCTCTCAGTAGAAGATTGATTGTAGCCCGCTTGCCCGTTCTCAGAACCGTAATAATTATCGCCATGCTCAATTACGTCGTTGCGTACCTGTCCAATCGTAAAATCCTTCATTTGTTTTGACCTCGCAATCAGTGCTGCTGCCGGTCGTTTCTCGTGCCTTCTCATATCATCGAAATAATTTTTCTTCATTTGACCTACGTATCGTGTCGACCAAGATAAAAGAACCATTCTTTCTAGCTAAATTTTCTCGATAGAAATTTCATCAACATACAAGTACATAAAAATTAAAGCCGCAAAAACATTTAATATGCATTGCTGATTAACGTACATTTAAAATTAAATTATTATTAATTATAAATTAATTTTTGAAAAGTCGTTTTTAAATAAGTTTTAAGTGTTAACATTCTTACTTTTTATCATCATTAATGACTGTAGACACGAATCTACAAATAGTATTAGATTTAGTTAGTGTTAGATTTAGCAGTTATTAAAATGGTTGTCGGTAATATTGAAAATAATATGTTAGAAAAAGTTTTTTCGTTAAAAAAAATTAAGTTTTATATTTAATTCAAATGCGCATTTCAAAAATATTAATCTTTAGGATTACTAATATTTCTCATCAATAAAATAAATTTACACATATTTTGTTAATACACATACACATTTTATTTATACTCATTAAAAATTGTAGATTTTCCTTTTTTCAATGCAATTTTTGTTTCTTCAATAATTGAATACATTCGAGACAGCTTACTTTCAATAACTTCCCGTGGGACACCCTGTCGTTTACTTTAATTTTTATAGTAAATTTACAGATTACAAAATATTTTAAGATCATAACAAAGAACATACACTGAAAAAAAAAAAATGATTGCTGCAACAATTTAGATATTTAAATATGGCATTTTTATATGGCTGCAGCAACCAGTTTTTGGTTATAGCAGTAAATTTTTAGTTAGCCTATCAAAATCATATACTGACATTGCGGATAAGCTAACAGCCATATAAAAATGCTATGCCATATTTTACCATTTATTTGTTACAGCAACCAATCTTTTCTTTCAGTGTAGTATCAAACACGAGAAGTAAAGCAAAACATTCAGGTTTCGCAATCAGCAAAAGTTCTATAACAAACAATTGAAAATTTATTAAAACATCGTAATTATTACCGTAATGGTTAATTATATTTTTTTACATGCTAATTTACTGCTTACTAAACCGCTCACAAAATTTCGACATTCTTTATGATATTAATTCCATTGTTAAACCTTATATCTGTATTTTTTCTCATTTGTAAAACGTAGCCGTGATTACACGGCTTCCATGTGAGTAGAATTTCACATTTCCGTTATAGTAGAAACGTTTCTCTTCCCGGCTGACCCGTTTAATTGTCTCGACAGGTTTCACCGAATTTCGTTGTGGTTACATGTTCCTCCCGCCCTTTCCACCTTCGCAACCTCCACGGACGCGACATATAGAGTGTCGGCGTAATAAATACGTCTCCACCCTGTCTTCGAATGTCACTTCCGCCTGGGAAAGCGCGGAAATTCAGCGAGACGACGTAATTTTGCAACGTGCAACGCATCCACATGTGTCGGGTCGTGAACGTTTCGCGGTCGGATCGTTTTATGTATTTACCCTCCGCACTCGTGGATGCCTTTCCGTGCGAATAATTTTCGACGGATTTATTAATTACGCGTTTCAATCATTTTGTATGTTTTCCGCGTATTTTCGTGGTTCAACGAGCGACTGGCATTGCGAATTTATTACTTTCATACGACGGGTGGAAAAGGGGAAAATGATTTATTTGTCGAATTAATGAAAAGGCAACAAAAGTGGTAATCGCCTTTACAAAGATACACAATTTTGATATCACGGTAAACGAAGAATTTATCGAACTTTAATAATCACCTCCGTCACGAAAAATAGCCTTCAGTCTTGAAAGGACAGAGGAAAGATCGATTAATTATTACTCGGTTTGGATCTCGTCAAAATACACGATAACGCAAAATGAAATGCAGGAAAAAAAGAAATAAACCGAGACCGAACAGGACAGAACGTGAACTATGAGAGCAGAGAGCGTTATTACTCTTTGATCTGTACCTCTCCAGAAAATGGAGTTCCACGGGTGAAATGCATAAATAGCAAAGCCGTATTTCTTTGTGATCCTTCGTTCTGCGCCTTCGATCAGGTCTCAAAACACGTTTGCAGCGGCGTCGAAGGGTCGTCGGGATCTCGCGCGAGAGAAGACGAAACGTGTAAAGGGGATCAAAGGCGCAGGGAAGCCCGAGAAATTCATAAAGCGCTTCTTAAGCTGGCATAGAAGAACATCAGTCAGTGACCTTCTTGCGTCGGCGAACGATCCGGCTTGCCCTCAAGAGGATTCGCTGAGAGTTCGTTTAGTCGGAACGGCAGTCGATGCCTCCGTACGCCAGAGTTCAAAGCTCCCTTGGAACGTCGACGGATATCACCCCCCTCTTTTTGCCAGATATCCCTCGCGGAACTTTCAAGCCCGCTACATCCGAGTACCCCTCTTATCGACCTCCATTCAATCGTCGGATGAACCCCACACCCGCGCCTTCCTTCTCGCGGATCTCCCATTCTTTCTCTTTGTCTTCAGCTAAAGACTAGAGGGATTGAGATAATACGACTTGTCCGTAACCGCGATCGAAGCCGATAGAAATCTGAGAAGCTGAAAAATGTGGTTAAACGGCGCATTACACGCGGCGCGTGAAAGAGATTTTTCTTGCTAATACTTTTCTCGCTTTAATATTATAAATAAATCGAATTGCAATAAATCGAATTTTCTGCAATATTTATGTTATATGCTACAATATTATTAATAGATGTAAGTTCTTAAAATATTAGATATTCATAATGCCTTTAAAAATAAATATTTATCTTTTTTCAAAATTTTCATGAAATTTTCATGATATCTGTTTCAAAATTATTAATTTTTTATTGCAACGTACAGTATCATTTGCAAAGCCTATATATATTATAAATCATATTTATATACAGATTCTTCATATAATTAATAATCGAATATTCTGATTAATCGAATATGTCGACATATTAATATTACTAAAATAATTCAAAAACATACACTAATGAAAAATATGTCAGATATCGGTAACTTTCCTGTTCTGATTGACATGATATTTGGTCAGTCACACCTTATTAATATTTTATAAAGAGAAACGGATTTAATTTATTAATAACACGTACTTTCAGCAGATTGGCACATGAAAAATAAATGCTGCTGCCACCATCGATTTCCATATTAATATATTTTTTGATGGAATAATATTCTATCATTTTCATCATTTACATATATTTTAATCTTTTTAACATAATTACAGAGTGATACTGGTGATATTCATTCGCAAAAGGCGTGTGTGTGTGTCACTAATTGCATATTCTGTATGCACAAAATGCCCAAACACATTGATATTGTATTTCTTTTTAGCTGTGGATTTTCTCGCTAATTCTCTATATCTTTTTTAACAATAAAGATTCGATGACTCTTCGAGGACTCTTGAATTACAAGCACGCTTACAATAAACGTAGAGATTTTCTCTATTAATTAAATTTTCTAAAACTTCTCCTTATCAACAGATTTTTTTCTGTTTTACCTCGAATGAATCTTTCTTTAACGAAAATATCAAAAGTTCGATCGCTCTTGAGTTATAAGCAATTTACAGCGAAAAAGATTTCCTCTAATGAGATTTCTCTAATTAAATTTTCTCCCAAACTTTTTCAGTTTATTTTATTAACAAAAATTTGAGTGCATGTCATATTGGATATTAAAAAGTTTGAAGCGACCAATTACGAGACGCTATATATTGGATATTTCAAGATTCGATTGAAATGATTGAAAAGTTAAATCTTGAGGCAAATCAGCAAATATCGTTAAAGAGATCTGATTTTTCATCGTTAAATAAAAAAAAATCGCGAGTTCAGCGTAATCGCAGTGCGCAAATGCTGGCGCGGTAACGAACGAAAAGGATCGACATTAACTGCATGAAGTGAAGAGGTTTACGACTGTCCATCAAGATTTCAAATCGTTTGCAGCGCGAGCATTCTCCCAACTTTCCGTGAAAACTCAACTTTTGTAGGAATACATAATTTCGCTCTTCGGCAACGTGCAGAAACGGTTGTTGATGAACGAGGCAGCCTGCCGGGTGCTCGCCGCTCTTCTTCGACGCTGCAACTTATATATCGTGCCCGATGAAACGACTCGCGTCAAGTTGCTAACATTCACAAGGATTAAACTGCGATATTACCGTTTCTTTGAACTGCAGCTTCCCGAGGAACACTACGTAAAACGACGTGAATAGGCTATGAAATTAACTTCTGCCACTCGTCCATGCCTCGCAGATAAATCACGCGAGACTGGATTCCTCAAAGACGTGCACCGCACGGTACAATCGGGAAATCGCTGATTCACTCGGCGATCTATTCTCTTCGCTTCTCTCTTTGGTGAGGTCGCATTAAGCTCAAGATCGAATTTCAACTACGCACGAGAACAAATCAAATATCGTTCGCTGGTATATAAATGTCTCTAGAACGGATTTGAATTATACATGAAAAAGAAGATGAAATATTCGGTTACTCCAATGTAACTTATCTCCAATGTAATATCTAAAATGTATTATATATTTTTATCTCCTCTAAATCGTCTTTTTTATTTTTTTATTTTTTTATTTTCGATGACTGCAAAAAGATTTAAGGACTTTGATAAAAATTATCTTATTAGAAATTATTGAGTTTTTTGCGCATTAAATGATGACAACTCTATAAACGGGATTTGATATCGCTATAAGTTTGGCGTCCCCTTTCGCTTAGGTCCAATCAACGAAAGTTAGAAATAACTACAAGCTGTTTTCTTTGCTTGCAGCTGTTTCGAAAATCTCATAAAGCATGACCGAGTTAAGGAATTAAACTGCACAACTGGCGAAAAGTGGCGAATTGTCGAAAGAACTTCTCAAAATCCAATAAGTGCAGTACAGAGGAAAGATTGAAACATCTTAAACATTGTGGAACGAAACTAGCAATCGCAATGTTACTATTATATTTGACAATTATAATTATTAAAGATTATTTTCTTTTTTTACAAAGATAAATTAACAATTATGATACTTGATGATCTATATTTAAGACGGGATGTACGTTTTAAAAGAGAGCAAACTTTTTAAATTGCTTTCTCGCGAAACCGACTATTTATCGTTCCTAGTTTCATCTATTATTTAGAGAGGTTCGCATCCAACGTTGAATCAAGAAAGATCTTTCCCTCTAAGCTAAGCTGGAGATCCCCCTTGAACCTCCGAGCACCCTTCTTTCTACCGTAAGACTTCTATTCAATTCCGAATGAATTTCCAGCCCTCTCACATGCTTTCTATTTAGCGCTCCACCTTTATTCATGGAAAGGGTCGAACACAGACAAAACGGCATAATAAAGTCTACGTACGATCGCATTCCACGAAGGGGATAACCTCTACCCTATACGGTTTTCTCGACACAAAGCTACGTACGTATGTATTATAATTATCCACCAGACGTATATGTATTACCACTATTCACATATGTTTTTTTTCTTTTAGGCTTAAACGACTAAAGCACAATGAAAAGAATACGCGAAATATTAAAACAAAATTGTTCAGTCGATCAGTAGACCGGAAAAGTTTCTGATAAAGCATCATATATGATTTAAATATGCACCGCTATATAAGAGTACTTTTAATGAGTTGTTCACATTTTAAAATCGATATAACAATTCCCTCGCTAATTTATATATGCTAATTTCAATATAACAAGAAAGTTTTTAAAAGATCAGAGGTAACATTTCTAAAACTGAAATATTAAAGCAATTCAACTATAATTATCTATATAATAAAATATTTAAGAATACAAAATATATACTTGTGATAATTTAAAAAATTTATATCATGTAACATTATATTGTATTACAAAAAGATTTAAAAGCTTATAATATGATATTTAAATCGCTAAAAATATATACGTATTAATGCAATATGAATTTGAAGAAAAATGAAATAAAAATTATATCATAAAAAAGCATGATGATAAAACAATTTATAACTGGGTTTGATTTTCTGTTACAATATCTTAACTATTTTCCAAAAATGGTAGCCTTTGTCGGGCTTCGGAAGAAAAATGAATCTTTTATGAACCAATACATGTAGAAAGTGCACGAGTCTCTTTAGGACACCTCTTACAAGTTTGATTCGAAGAAAGGCCGAACCATCTTGTGATGAAGAATCATCATTGCCTTGAAGGTACCCTTAAAATATTCCCTCGAAAACACTCTACTCGAGAGAGCCTGTCCTGTACTGATCCGAATATCCGTTACATCTCCACAACTTTGTATGGTTTTCTGTCACGATTGGCACTCTTGCTCGTAACTTTGTTTCCCAATTTCGTTGCCACATCGCCTACCAACTGCGCATACAAACTTATCGGATCGTGCACAAAATTTCACAAAACTTGTCTCAGCAAACGGGGTTCTTTTCTCCCTTCCTCCCCCCTTTTTCTCCGACCAAACTAGGGAAGAAGCATCGATGCGACGCCAGTCGGGGTCGTCGCTTTTCTCCCGTAACGGTATGATTTATTCAGAAGATGGGAGACGTACACTTGATAGCTCTCAAAGCACAACCTGCAAAGTATCACCGTCTCGAATCACCGGCTTCGCTGCCCCCATCGGTGTATTCTAATCAAAGGCGTATCCTGACGTGCTCAAATCTCATCTAATTTTGACTCGGGCATGAAACGAGATGAGAACGATAAACCTTTCGCCGAGACTTGATAGTACGACTCATGAATTAACGAGTAAGCGATATCTCGGATTAAATGGCAATTTATTATGACATAATTGATCGAGTTATTCAGAGAGAGACGTTATTAGAGATTCTAATGCTCTAAAACGTAACTGAGTTGCTTGCAATGCAAATTAAAATTAATGTTATAAAAAAACATAAAATAAAAATAATCAACGGAATTGCTTTGACATACTGTACAAAATGTTTGATTTTAAATACGTTATTTGCTCAAATAAATGCAGAAGACTATGTGACATAAATCATTTTTAAATTATTCGGGGTATTCTCGAGAAATTGACGTGCAGTAAATATCTGTACAATAGGGACACGGCTAAGACGTCGCATACAAAATAACGGTGACAGACAAGGTAACTCGTGGGATCCGAAATTTTTCTTCATGAATAATTCTTGACGTTCCCCCGTGCATTCGTTTTCTTGAACGGGCTGAATGCGTCTCAGAAATCTAGAAATCACTGGTCAACCCATGACCCATGATCTTGGAAACACACGGCATATCTAGTCGCGTCGATTATTCGTTTCCATTTTCTTTCTTTTCCTCTCCTCGGTCTCTTTTTCAAAATCCACTATACGTACCTCTTAAAGGACACGAACGATAGTGTAAATGGACTATAAAAAGATTTATCATGATGTCTATCGTCCAATAGAATGTTCAGTGTGTGATAAAAAACTGAAAATTAATGACTTTTCAGTAGAACATTTTTTTAAAACAACAATATGTTTCTTCCTTTCTTAACCTTTTCTCGGCAAACGGGATTTTTCGGCAAAAGGATTTCTTATTCCTTGGTGCATATGATTGGGTTATTGTGTCCTGCATATTTTTCATGTGTGTAATAGTTAATTAATAAATTAAAATTATCATTGTCATACTTTTTAGATTGATCCGAGACTTTCTTATTTTTTTTACGTGAACGCGATCACCTGAGATATTTTTACATTCCAGTTAAAATCGCTATTATTAATAACATGTATTATTGATTTTTTTCTGATTTATTAGTTGAGAATATTATGGATACAGATTTAATCACAATTTAAAAAAAAATAAGTAAAAATTAAACAAATATTGTTTTAAACAGAATAAACATATGAAGTAAGTAGCTTATATCAATTATGACAGTATTTATGAAAAATAAAAATTTTAATAATATATAAATAATATAAAGATAATACAAAATAAATAATATAAAATGAATAATACAAAGATTTTTAGTAAATATAACGCTTTTTTATTGCGATTTTTCGATAGACTTGCACATTTAAAAATTTGTAAGGAATAGCTATTAAAAAAGAAAAAAAAACAATTTTAAACGATATTCATATACAAAACAATATTTTATAACAATTCACTTTTTTGCCGCTGAAGTAAAAAATATTTTAGATAACTATTCCCAGGTTAAAGTTTATTATTTATTGCACAAATATATTCGCGTGAAAGTTATTTCAACTATGTCGACAAATTCTTGATATAACATTTCGTATAGAATATCTGCATGACTGATAGTGGATCGAATAAAATGTAAAAAAATGGAATTGTAATCTCTTTATTTCAACATCTCCTCCATTCGTATTCTCATAGTTTGTGAAACGAAGTGTTCTACAACATCAATACTTCGATCGATACTTCTCTAATAGCATTTACGCAATCATCGTATTTTCTAAGAACGATCCTTCCGACGACGAGAAACTACTTCGTCATTAATTTCAAAAGTATCCTCGATCGATATTGGTCTTGCCTCTCGATATCTGTGCCGGGAAAGTTTCCAAACCCAATCGAACTCTCCGATCTATTTTACAATCGTGGGAATGAAATTGTGAGATGGATGTGGATCGAGATGTCCGTCTACGATCGCCGTCGGTCGAACGAGCATAACTCTTTTACGGAAGAGGCTTTTAAAATCTCGTACTCGCGGCAGAGGAACGAAAATTAAATATCCGTTAAAAAGCGGACGAGATTTCGCAGGAGTACGGTAGCGATCAGTTTGTCAGGAGGAAACGTGAGGCCAGGGAAAAAGAAGATAGAAGGTAGAAGAGAAGAGAGGATGACTGTCACACACGGGGACTGTACTCGTATTCAGCCGAATCCACTTTTTTTTTTTTCCCACGCGCTCGCAACAGAATGCAAATCGAATAGGAGAGGGAATTTAAAGTCTGCACGGTTCTGTTGACGAACCTGCAAATTAGTGCACGAGCGTCGCCGACATCGACGCCAACGTCAGCGCCGTGCGGCGTTAATGAGATTCCACGTAGATGAAAGGACCGTGGACGAACGTGGAATTAATGGAATTGTCGAGTCTACAGTACGAAGCTTCATCGATCCCTCTTCCGCGGCGCCGGAAACGACTAGCCAACTGATGTCCTATCGAAACGTATTGAGAGACAACTCGGTATGGTTTTCCTTCATTATATTCCGCTGGACAATCCATCGATTAACGACTATCGCTTGTAGCGTAGCGCGACTGTTTCTCGAAATAATCGGTCGCAAATGTGATTTGCATATTCACCGATAAGAGGTGGACTGATTAAAGCACCGACGCTGCATCGTAATAATACAGTTTGGGTTAGAAAGTTCAAGGATCTTGACTGATTGTCGAGATCGACGAATCAATTAACGGATCGATGGCAAATTAAAATTGAATGATTCTCCGATTGACTCATAACAGGCATGCCTATGTGATCATCACGCGTACATTTTTTATTATAAGAATGTATACATACATATATATATCTCTGCAGAAAATGACTGATGGAATTAGAAATTTATACTTTCGGCATAAAAATTAATATTATATGGATACATGTGAAAGTTCAATAAAGTCAGTTCCGTAAAGATATTTCACAATATTACAGTTAAATGAATTTTTTTTCATTTTATCTTAATTAGTTTTTGAAAACATCTATTTCTTATTAAAATAATTTTAAATACAATATAGGAAAATCTGTAACTTTACGTAATACTTAATACATAAAAATTACATCTAAGAAAAGACCTTTGTTGTGCCTTATATAAACTCCAAATCCCCATATTTCTTTAATAAACGATTATTTTTAATAATTTCAAATATTACAGAATCTCGTTTGCGCGCTTTAATTAAAATACGTCACAGAAAGTTAATGCAGAACGTCAGTTTTATTTTCACGAACTTTAAAAATTCATCTTTTGTCTTCTCACTAACTACATGACGAGGAAACGCAACGTCATTTAGCATTTGCACTTACTATATCTCCCAGATAGAAACGCTTCTGAAGCAGAATAGCTACATTTGCATCAATAAATACGCGTCGTTGAGGTAGTCGTGCGGTGATAACGCTTTACCATTCCGTTCCTCGAATTCTCGAGGACCTTGACCGATTAAATGGAATTCAAGTCCGATCGTAAACAGTGAGGTCCGTTTTGTCGTTGCAGAACCACCGACGTGGATAATTCGACCGTTAGAGACGCGCGCGTGCACGGATGCGTGATAATCGCCGGCGAAAATATTTGCGCTGTATTATGCGGTTCGTATGTCCTCCGTGATAGAACCGACAATCAGTACACCGGCGCTGTCACATCGTCGTAATTAGGCAAATAAAACGGTTGCGAAGTAGATCCGGCGCGATTCAGCTTTGTTTTTGCGTGCTCGAATGCGGCGGCTTCGTTGTATTATTCATTCACAATTATCGACGTTCTGCTGCATGGATAATCGATTTTACGCAACACAAGCCGAATGATATCTTTTTTGACTCATTAACTCTTAATCGCGATCGATTCATATAGCGCAATTACTCGCGAGAATCATTATAACTCTATTATGCTTTTGGTATATCGCTAATTTAGGGAGTTTGATGTTTAAATTAATAATCTTTCACAGTCTCTAAACCAGTTTGAATGAACAAGCAATTTTGTGTATTTCACAAGTATTTAATTGCAATTTCGTGTATTTCACGAGTATTTAATTGCACTCACTTCAGTTGAGAATTAAAATCAACTTTCAACAAATATGAAAAAAAGTAATACGGAAAAGTTATTTCGATAGTAATTCTCTCAACCGAAGTAGAAAGTTCTAATATATAGCCAGATTTCTAAACCGATTAAAATGTGTATAAAATGTATTAAGTATTAATATATATCCATGTAACTTTTTGGGCGTATCAAGAAATATCTCAAATTTATATATGATTTTCGTCACGTTCTAATAATAACGTGTCAATCTTCTTTAAAATTTCCCTCTGCCTAGGTTAACGATTTTACGTACTGTACCGCAGCGAAACATTCCATTAGTATCGAAACGACGTGATTTGCATCGCACCCGATAAATACGCGTGCTGATAACACCATGCATTGCCGATAACGTTGATCGGTAGAGAACTTCGAGGACGCGAACCGCGTAATCGAATCGACAAATTCAAATGAGCGACTTGGCTGATCTACCAACTCCTCGACGCGATGTTGAATCACTGCCCGAATCCTCCTCAGTCGGGAAACTCGTTACCTATTTAGCGAGACAAAGGAATGACATGTAACTGACTTACGGAGACGTTGAATCCCTTAAGACACCGAATTCTAAATACGTCTCTCGTAGAATATTTGTGTCTTAATTTGTTTATCTTAGTCTATCTGTCATAAGAAATTTATACTTTTTAAAATAAGAATTACTTAATATTTGAAATTGACAGTGAAATCTCACTCTTAAAGAAGACTTAATCACTCTCTTTAAGATTGGCTCAATTTTCACTTTTTAGAGTGAGATTCCGCTTCAAAGAATTTAATGAATATATTTATGATTTTAATTTATTAAAGCACAAAAAATCTTTTACATATTATTATTATTCGATTTGATAATATTTAATTCAAATATATATGATATAATTTAGATAATTATAGATAAATTATTTAAAGATCTTGTATGAATTTCTAAAAAATCACAAAATTTTTTAAATAGTTAGGTTTTATATGCACGATACATTCATGGAAAATGAAGTTAATCTTTCAAAATAAAAAACATACCAAATTTATAATATAATCTTTTATAATATAGTCTTTTTTAGTCTAAAAAAGACGAAATTTTTAAATAAATTTAAAAATCTTAAAAAAGGTTATACATTTTTTTTAAAGAATTTTCTGTAAAAATCAAAATCTCCTATATTATATATACATATTAAAAGATAAATTATAAATGTAAGAATTAATTAATGTATATGTATTAATTGATTTGATATTTCTATATTTTTTTCGTAAAGAGCAATTATCGCTATATTCTTGCTGGCGTAAAAAGTATTTTAAAAATATTGTATAATAACATATAATATAATCTCAATCCTCATATAGAGTCATAAAGGTAACCGTTTTGCGTCTCCAAGGACGGATTATAAGTTTATTTGATCTGAAGAGATTAATAAGCTCTCTCTCTTTGCAGTTACGGTCCCAGTGTAATGCCTGAGTGAAAGCAGACGAAATGCAATTATTTATTTAACCATTACGTTTTGCACTTCATAAATCGTACATTCATTTTGCGCGATAACTATCTGATTTCGCTAATGTCTTGGGAATCTCGAAATTGGACACGACTGATTTAACATTGAATTGTAGGAAGAACAATATGCCATCATGGCTACCTAAATATTCTGTAGATCAAGGATAGCACGTGTAATGGAGCGCGGAGATTTGTTGCGATCCTAAGCCGATTATTGGATTCAACGAACTCGATAGAATTGTATGAAGCCGATTAATGGTATTGGAAAACACGACTGTACCGCCGAACTTCAATGCGCGTTTATATAACCGAGAAAGATGGCACACGATTATTCATACTACTGAACTTGATTTCTCATGAGAAGTCACTAGTCGTTATTTATTAATTCGAGCTTTTCTTCCACTGTGTCTTATTCGACAACAATAGCTCAACTACTTGTTCACCTTTATGGACGGATCGATCTGTCATGAAAGCCGATTATTCTCTTTTTCGATAAAAGGCAATATCTTGTAAAACAACGAAGTACTTCACACCCCCTCCCTTCCCTGTTTACATCCTACAGTTTAAGAAGACTATAATATATTGCTTTTATAATATATTACATGTATTTTATCTGACACATGTAGCAATTATAATGTATACAATTTAATGTTTTGTTGAAATCAACTGTTTTATTGTATTAGATTAACGTTATGTACATTTCATTATTTATTATGAAAAATATTTAATCTGCATCGTTATTTTGTCATACTGAAAAGGAATGGCAGACAAAATTAATTGATGATATTAATCGCGACTGCATCGATTCCATTTCCCTTACATACAAGTATGTAAATAAGACAGTCCATCTGATCGGTGTAAGGTGTAACCTCTTCCTTGAATCAATTGCTATCAAGATACCAGAACACGAGGCTTACATTTCCGACAAGTCGGGCAGTTCTTCATTACTATCTTTCACCGCAACACGCCGAACGGGTGTACAATTAACAGTTTAGTCCTATCTCGTCAACGTCACGTTTTACAACGGGGTATCGTAATCAAGCCGGAAGATAACTATCGCGCTTGCATATAGGCTGAATAAATTCACGCCAACGTTTTTTCACGTTGAAACAAATGATCGATCGATCAGGCTTTCATCGGTCATCGGCCGCACAGCATGATCGGCATATGCCATGATGAACTATTGTCGCCCTCCGTATAAACACGAAGATATTGTCCCGCTCGACGATCCGTCTTATGACTATGCAGATTTGTCGCAAATCCGCTTTTCGTACGTCATGTTTCGGCACGGCTTGACGATCGATCGATTAACAGCTAGTGGTCATCGCTTGCTGTCTGGCCGCGCCAGTATTGCGTGATTTGCATGCTCGCCGAGTCGGTAGTCTAAGTTGATAGCTTCCTGTGCAATCGCTCTTCCCAAGCAACCGGAGCAATTGGCACGGCAGCGCGAACGATGGCTTTTACGATTGCATCATTTATGAATCTTCGTTCCTTCGAATTATGCATGACTCTTGAGAATCTACGCAAGTGTACACGTGTATAGAATTTTAAATTTCCTATACAAGCTTCAAGGGAGAGGTGCAAATAATACCGAAACTTAACTAGTTAAGCAAACTTTAGATGAAACGACATTAAATTTATACTACTATCTACTTAAGTAGATAGTAGTCTATAGATTTAGGTCGACAAAAATTGTTTTTTTTTTTTTAATTTAATTGAGAGACGCAACGAGCAAAAACATTTTTTATTTATAAAAAAAGATGTGTTAATGTAGAATTTTATAAAATAGATATATCAAACGTGTAATTAAGTAATTATATAATTAATACTAAATGTAGGGATTAGATTGAATTGATAATAATGTTCTGAAATAAGTAAAAAAAGATTTTATGTTAATGTTTATAGCTCTATGAAATATCTCGGTAAGATTGACAGAATAACGGACTTGTATCTACTGCTAATGTACAAGTTCTCACCCTTTCTTACAATACATGTCGCCAATAACGTAAGCCGAAAACATGCCGGACCTTGGCCGATTAATGGTAGGACTAACTCCGACGGAATTAGCAAACTTGGAAGTCAATTTGAATCGCCCACGAAGACCACAAAGTCCATGATCGAAGCGGCTAAACTTCGGAACTTGCAGTGGTAAGTTATTGTTGGCGATTAAGCTAAAGCATGCCGCATTGATGCTCGCCCGAGATGTTGTTCCGAAGCACGAAGAAAAATACAACCGGAGCAGCGAAGGATGGGACAACGAAGACGGATTACCGTGAGTGTTGCGATAAGTGAAGCGAGGGACAGTACCAACATTAGTTCTTCAATAAATGTATATTAAAGGGAATTTCGATACGAGGGAATAGAATGTAATAATATTAGGGTAACTCCGACAAATATACCGCGCTGGGATTTACGCCGCAGAAGTCAGAAAAAATAAAAGAAATGAGGGTAATTTTCCCGCAACTACTCTGTTACATATCTTTATGTTATATTAGTACTGTTATGATATCAGTTTCTTACTATTAATATTAATGAAATTATTGTGAGTTGAATCGATTTGTCACTGTGTTAAGTAGCGCTATCATAAATTATAATCTACATAAAATTATACACAGATTATTGTAGGATACAACAGAAATATATTATTTAAAAAAAATTACTATTGCTCCTGGCAATTTTTACGTTTATATTTTTTTTTTTTTTTACGTTTGTGAAGTTTTCTGGATATTCGGGATAAATGACCGAATAATAACACAATACAGAATAATATGCAATAATCGGTAGAAATAAAAATAAATAAAAGTATACATACAAGAGTAATCAAATTCGGAGATTGTTTTTTTTACAACAAATAGTAGGATGTGCAAAAGACTTAGTAGTTATTTCGTGATATATGAATGTAGAGGAATAGTAAAGTTGTATAACAAATACAAATACTTTTATATTCTTTGTTTAGTTTGTTGTCTTGTATATCCCATCTATTTGGGATATATAGCATTTTTAACTGGCAGGATTTATGCTCAAAGCATACAAAGTGCGCAGATTGAATTCAGTGCACTAAATACAATAAATGCATTACATGAAATATGTACCTCATGTCATAACACTTGTAATACATCTGGAAAGATTGTAATTATTATTTACAATATTATTTCATATACATATTTATCATTCTTATTCCTTAATAAAATTTTATAAACGCATTTTATAAGTTATTGTGTCATTTTACGTCTTATTTGCATGCATTACTTGTAAATTTTTTGTGAGCCACACACCCTCTCTCCCTATGAGTAGCCATATATCCCACTCCTATAGAATAATGGCAAAAATGCAAGGGTTTACTAAAAAAGTTTATTTTTTAATACAAAATATAAATATTTGGGATTTCTAATATTTTTTTCATTTTTTTTCAATAGTAGACAGTACAAAGTTTTTACTGATATAGTTCGTTTACTTTAAACATAGTAAATAATATTTAACAAATTAAGTTTTTGACAAGTGCGGCCTGTATATATCGGAGTTATTCTATGTTTAATTCATGGAACATTTCTCAATTTCCATGAAGATTCTCTAAAAATTCCTGACAAAAATTTTACTCGCTTGTATATTTATTTTTAGTATTTTCTACCGATTATTGTATATTATTCCACATTGCGCTACATATTCATATTTAGATACTTATCTCTAATGCTTAAAATAGTTTGAAAGTAAAACAGCAAAAATAAAAATTGCCAAAGGTAATAATTTTTACAATATGTGAATATGTTTCTGTTATCATCGTGTAAAAAAGCCTTGGTATTCTTTATCATCGACGCGAACACAAGAATGATTCAAAACTGATAATGGAGCATTTTCCACTTCCATGAAGATTTTGTTATAAAACAAGTTATGGCAAAAACGATCTCCGAATTTGATTACTCTTATATGTATACTTTTATTTATTTTTATTTCTACCGATTATTGCATATTATTCTGTATTGTGTTATTATTCGGTCATTTATCTCGAATATCCAGAAAACTTTACAAACGTAAAAAAAAAAATATAAACGTAAAAATTGCCAGAAGCAATAGTAATTTTTACGATATGTTTCTGTTGTATCATGCAAAAAAGCCCTAGTGTTCTTTACAATCATCGACGCAGACAAATTTGGTGCTGCAGAATTCACGAGACACAAGGGCGACTTCAAACTAAAAAATACCGTGCACAGGACAGACCCCGCCGGGTGATTTTATTTGTGATTCGTTCGCGATTCAACCTGACATCGTACAAAAGAATAAATGCATGCCGTGCTTCTGGAAAACTGTGGCTATCTCAACGCTGTAAATGTGAACGAATTTTTTTCGTTGTAATCTCTCTATGTCCAGCATTTCGTCACAAATATGTACTTCGCTAATTAAAGATTATTATCAAGCAGGTCACATGCTTTTTCAGCTTTTTTAAAAGGTAAAAGCTAGCCGATGTGAGCACATCCTACATAAATAGCATAGCCTTTTTCGCCACTAATGAACGCAATAAATTAGATCCATAATGCAAAAGCCGAAAAGTATTATAGACTAAAAGTCATGAATGACATTAATCCCACAATATATATCTAACAGAGCTTTACCATTCCTCTACATGTCAATTTTATATTATCGTATTATACAATTATACAAATATTCAGTATATCAGTTATTTGCGAAAGAAAAAGGGAATTTATATGAAATGAAAACAACAGATTGACATTGGCTAGGAATAAATTCTTCTGACATACTTTTGATAGTATATAAACGAAGCAGTGGAATGTAACGTAAATGTTCTATTCTGAATTCGGGAAAAAGTGATAGCTTCAGCCGATAGATCCGCCGAAGAGTTAATCTCGCACCGCGCCGTAATGGTCGCGTTAATTCCGCTCGCATCGGCGCGGTCTACGCGTCCATTATACAGGATAATTGGATTTTTATCCAGATACAGATCATCAGTGCGGCTGTCTGAACCACGATAGAAATGATCGTCGGGGAATGGTCCGCAGCGCCGGTCGCGCGCCGCCAGTTTTATTTGCCGCAGCTCGGCATCGCCTTTTTACATTTTGCGCCGCGGCACAAAAGAATAAATATACGTCGTATATATATACCCACCTCTCGCGGAATTCGCGGAGATCTCGACAATACGCGAATGCGGATTCCGCCGCGCCTTCCGTCCTGGACGAGTCACAATGGGCCAGCTGCGGTGGATCCTTTCGAATTAAATCCCATCCTAATAAAACGTCTTTGTATGCGTGCGTAATCTCTTCCGGGATGAAAGACCAGAGGCGTTTGAATAGATTAAACTAAATATGCTTCGGCGATCTGACAAAGAAATTCTGATTATGACGCATCCACGACAAATTGAGTCAAAAAATTCTACCCTTAACTTAAATTTGTCCTAATTTTCTGGAAATTCTCCCTTGACTTTCATCGTAACGCTATATTCTTGAAGACTGATAAAAAGAAGATTTATTATTATTAGTATTTATTATTAATTGCATTTTTAGATTGTACTTATATATTATATTACGGAGATTAAATATAGCTATGTCTGGATTAAAAATTTGGATATTATGATAAATGAATCCACAATTTTTTCTGAAAAATAATATATAATGCCTTCGCAAAGAAAAGCGCAGACTGTACAATGCAGCATAGTAGCATAGCTCCTATTTGTATTCTTGCATAGAATTCTCCAGGTATTCATTTCTCGCTTGAAAATATATTTTCACCTTATTACTATCTGCCGAGAAGTTTGTTAAAGCACGTTCGCGAGTGAGGAAATTTAATCGACGAAAAATTCCTTCGGGATAGCGGTGTAGTAGTTGTTTTAACAAAAGATAATGCCGCAGACATTCTTTAAAAGAGTTTCTGAAAAATTCTTTCTTCCTGACCGTTTATGCAAAAATCACTTACATTTTTGTTAATGAAAAATGATTTTCAAATTGATTAACGAAAAATCTAATCCATCGAATTGATTCTCGGATCTAAAAATCTCTCTCTAAATAGCTCAATAGGAGCTAAGACACTCTACTTCCTTCGTAGAAACTGCTTTATGTATTTCTTCGGAGGTGGCGGCGGTCGCTTCCGCTTTGCCAGCTCGGCAAACACCTTATTTTCTTATACTCGCCCACGTCGCCGTCCCTCTTCATTCCACGGAATGCACTTTCGGCAAATCCGCCTGGGCGACGACTTTTCTCGTTTGCGCTCGTTCCCGTTGTCGCCGCACCGGATGCGACCACCGTCAGCCAGGAAGATAAGTCCTTGCTGGGAGTAAATCGTGTTTGCCCACCTCGTCTACGACGATGCTCCGCGTCGAAGGGTGGCCGGTTTCCTTCTTCGTTTGAGCTTCTTCCCGACCCTCGTGTGACGCCGCTTTCTGCTTTTAGTCCTCCCTCTCGCAACGAGAAACGACAATGGCTACAGAAATATCGCATCGGCGAATGACGCAACGACGTTTGCCTTTTATCGTTTACCGTTGCTATGTTGTCGTACTATTCACAAATACTATTGAGAAAACGTGCCAGTTTACGGACGGTCAAACGTTTCCTGGATACAATGTTCGATATATGAAAAAAAAAAATACATGTTCGATACATTTTGGTATTAGATGATCGTTCGCTTTATATAGTGAATAGCCATACTAGTTTCTACATTACGGAATATCGATACTATAAGATAATACATAGATAGTGCTAGCAAGGCTGACTAAAAGCATCCATAGCCGATACTTTTGAAGATCCCTATCTGGGTCATGTTAGAGTATCGGATATCTTTACCAAGAACCTCATGATGAGATGGGGGTTACCGTGATCGTCTTTCATCGTTTTATTTTATCTGTGCGAAGCGTGTACGATAATCGTAGATGTTGGTTGCTTTATGTTACAGTGGTTGTTATGTCTGACAGCATTTAAGCGTATCCAAACGGTTTGCCTTGGTAAATAGCAATTTATGTGTAACGAATGGCACGATAATCCTCTAGACTTTTTGTGTCTTCTTTCATCCGTTTACCTAATAGCTTACGCTCGTTTGTCGTAATCGCGATTTCTTTTACTTCTTAGTAGGCAGGAGAAATCGGCGGAAGGGGTATAAGCCGATCTTCCTTTAAATCCGGAAGTGCGAAAACACCGGTAGCGAAGAATGAAAGATTCAGGAAGCCCGCGAGTGCCGGATTAATTCAATATTTTGCAATGCTAACGTGTCGCCGGCCTTGTAAATCTTCAACGAAAACTACGACGGGAGACGGAGGAACTTCAGACATTTATTTTTGAGAGAAACATTCTGCACCCGAGAGAGAAAACATCGGGCAATGTCGTCGTAACATCCGGCGAAGAGCACATGTGCTGGATTCTCGGGCAGTACTGTCGCAGATCTATTGCAGATTGCGGTGGTACTCCTAAGATTAAGAAAGTTCAGGACATTAAGAAAATAGTTTTATCTATATATCACGATTCTATACACTCGACACTTGTCATTCTTTATAAAGAGATACGAATGTAAATTGTGTACGAGACTATTCAAAACAGAAATAATAAAAGACTGAATTTTTATTTCGAGTACATTTAGAAAGTAGCATATTGAGAGAACAGTATTTGATATTTAGGATTACAATTGATAATTACAGCTGCATTTTTATAGTTATTGTTGCTGCTATAATGTTAGTAATAATCATTATATTTATAACTGTAAAACATTTTATATGCAGCATCGTAAATTGTAATTAAATTATGATAATTTTAATCATTCTTTCTCTCGGTTCAAGCGACTTATTAAGAGCTCGCTCGAATGTATTTTCGTATAACTTTTTGGAATTCTTGATATTTTTGAACAGTTTTAATAATGCCGACGTGAATTTATTGAATCTGTGAGGTATTACCTCCGCATTCTTTATAAATTTTTCAAATTTACGTACTATTAATTTAGTCAAGAGCTTCATTTAAAACAGTTGCGCAACTGTCGTGTCACTGACATAAATGTCGCCGTGCCTTTGGTCCAATTTGCGTCAACTATGCGGCATAATTTAATTCGAGGAGCAATTTAAAAAGTTTCGCCCGGTTGCATAAAACGAAACGGGTCCGGGAAGAAGGCGATGTCCCTGGTAAACGCGACTGGAGACTAATGAACTCTTGTTGGAATTTTCTTCTTCATATTGCCGACGTTACGCGTATGTCAAATCGGAAAGGTTTCCTTTGGAAATTATGAAGTTGTTTTCCCAAAACTCTCCGCGGTTGAGTTTTTCGTTCACGGAAAAGCGGCGATCGGCCGACGGGAGCGGAAACAGGAACTGGAGCGGAAGTGGCACGCGTCGCGTCGGAGACGTCGTCCAGAAATTTACGAGGCGACTACGACTTCTTTAGAACACGCCCCGGGGGTAAATTATTTCCCCCTGGAGGCGACCGTTGCTTCTCGATGTCGCGTCGGTACATACATATCCTATAAAGTTACCTATCGTTTTTTGCATCTCGGCTTTGAAAGGATAACTTACGATAACTGCCATAAACGATCTGCGATTGCACACTTGTACTAGATTCGCGTACGCTGTTATCCAATCCTGTCATTTAATCCGCTTAATTAAATTATTCTTCTTAATGAAAACGTATCTGGGCCCTTGTACGTCGTTACAATTCGGACCGCTCGGCACTTTGCGTTTGTAATATCTACCCTGCACGCGAATTTCCGCGAATTACATCTGCATTTTAACGTGAAATTTGCTCGGTGAATTTCTAGTCTCGCCCACGGATAATGAAGCGCCACGAGTTAGGTATTATCATAATAACTTTATAAAATGTTTTTTAATACGCTGAAAATGATCAAGAGCGTGCGCGGTCATAAGTATATAAAATCAAGAAGAAAATCTAAAGAGAGAAGCGCTTTTTGCTCTTTACATTATTCGCTGGGAAACTGAGCAACATTTTACTTGATTAAACGATACTGAAGAATCTGTTTCGACGTTGATACGCCTTGCTTTAATAAGTTGAACTTAAGATAAAATTACAGCTGGTTAATTAAACTAGCTGGGTGGTAGTCTCATTTTCATACGGCTAATTTCCTTTAGTAGCGATATTGCAATTTACTACCGGAAGCAATTTACTGCCTTTCTTTAAAACTTTAGAAAGATGCAGTCTTTGATTAAGATTTGATAAGTCATTAAAATGATAATTATTTTACTTTAATATTAACTGTACTGTACTTTGTGCTTGTATTACATTAAATAACATATTAAATAACAAAGGAAATTATGTTATTAATTGTATTTTTATTTATATTAATGTCAATAAGAAAAACGAAAGCAAGGAAAGAAAATTATCTTGTATAATCTTGATAAGAGCGATTAATTGTAAAAGATCAATAAACTTAAAATACCGCTTTGCTCAAGAAGCTAGATACAGATCTGAAAATAACTTTGTTGATTCAAAATAATTACGTGAAACGTTTAAACGTTTAAACGTTTGTGACAAAAAGTTTGAACATTTTAGCAACTAGTTTTAAATCCTACATAATTATTTTTATAGTTTAAATAAAATTATTTTCTAATTTGTGTCTAGCTAAATTTCTAGACTTCAGCAAAATTATTCTTTCCATGTAATATTAACGTTAATATAAATAATTAACATTAATTCCGACTAAAGAGTCCATTTAATTTTAGAGCAGTGGATGTTAACAAAGGAGAACGTAGACAGTGGAACAAGTAACTATAGAAACTCTCGGCTATCTCGTCTCAGATCAATAGCGTCTTATTCAATATACATATCTAATATCAAGACACCGCGTCAATTTTATCTTCCCATTCCGTATTAATTAAACTTAATTCAATCTACGTCTCTCTCTCCCAGGCGAGACAGGAAAGTTCTGTATCGGGCAGGGGCGGGATGAACTTTTAAGGACACGAAGTTCGAAATATAATTAACGAAACTGCCGGTGCCGTGGTGTACAAATTTCGAAGTCCGTGATATCATCCCCGGCACGTACGCGCCTTTCATCGTTTCGCGATTGGGGACAGTGTGCGAGGATCAATACTTCTGAATTTCGCTTTCGGATTCTTCGCGTGACGCGTGGGATGCGCTTGGACGGCGAACTCTCGATTGTTAGCCAAGAACAAAAGGGGCATCGCAGGGTGGTTCGTTATGACAGTTCGTTAGCCTCGTAAATTGGTTAACTCATCGTTAATGGGCGGTTACCAATTATCGAATCGATTATGTCGCTAAATTATACCCGGCATTCATTAGTTAACTCAAATTTTCTGCACTCGCGCTATCCGTTGCCGTGAGGCACGTCGACGCTATCCGTTAACGCGAAAATAAAATCGGCTATAAGCGTGCGGTCTGATAACAACGTTTACCTAATTATAAAACTATTACATTGGGCGGATTACTCGCGGTTCTTAACTTAACTCGCTCGAACACGTCGGTTCGCCGTGTCGTTCCACCATGCTGAAGTCATTTATCTTCATTGTTGCGCGAAACCAGTAAATTACGCATTAATAGTGTAAGTGCTAAACTAGCGCTAACTACATCAATAAGTAACTACCTACGAAATCAGAGACTTGATGTATATAAATTAAAATATGTATTAATATTTATGTATGAATATACATAATTATTCAACACATTTCTATAGTGTTGGAATTCTTAAAAATAAAAATAAACAATAGTTGAAATTCTTATTTGAATATTTGTACTATGATGATAATAATCTTTATCGCAATGTACAAAATTAGCCAAATTAAAAAGCAAAAAGAAACGAAATATATTCATAGATATCAAAGAAGCAGAGATATCTCAATCCTTTGAGTTAAATAACATTTTATTATTTACAATTTCCATGTATATCAAAATGTAAATCAATCCATTTCGATCAATTTCAAAATAACCATTTTATTTTCTTGAATTAAATTGTTTAACTCCATTTTAATTAAATTAATGATTGAGTAGAAGCTGTCGTGAGAGACTTGGCGAGCTATATAAAAGTAATTAAAAATAACTCAAATTGATATAATTGAACACTATACATAGTACACTCAATTGGCATGAGCAAAACTACAGTCTGCACATTTATCAGTAATGCACTTTATTGATTATCATTACTATATATTATATTATTATTAGTTATTTTTATTTTTTTGTTTTTATATATAGTTTTAATCATATCAAGAATTTTTTAGATTTGTGAAAGCAGCATTATTATTGATGTCTCTTGAGTTTCTGTTCTCCAATATATTTATATTTATGTATAATATCTCTCGTATTTCAATAAAGTTACTTTTATTATCATTAGTGAAGAATTCGCCAAAAAATCGCAATTATAATATTTTACTAACAAATGCGATGTACAAGATATTTTATAGATCGACGATATCAAGACTATTTTGCATTCGGATAACGGCAATCTGCCGTTCTAGCATGCTAACGCATTGATGTATATACGCGATTAGAATCGGTTCTGAATGTTAAACACAAATAGGAGGATATCCAAACTATCGTTGATATTGATCCGCATAAAGCCTCTATAGCGGCTTTTCCGGTTATATCTACGTTTGCATGCCCAATCTAAAATTGTTTGCTACTCTGAATACCGTTTGCTATTTTTTAATAGCAATATTACACCCTGTGGTTGAAAGCAACCCTACAACTTTTTTTCTTTTCGTGTTTTTTCCTTTCATTCGACGAAATTTCACATAGATACATTGTATTATGTCGTAGTTTGGAACTATTTGACAAATATTCATTGCAATGGAAGTTACCGCTTCAGTCGAAACAGCATTCAATATTTATTGTGCTTACTAATATCTCAAATATTTATCATTTACCATCGGACTTTATTATAGACGATTTGACGGAAAATTATTTATAGACGATTTAATGTATAGTCATTTTAGTTCGTATGGTTATTAACGATTAAAGGAAATGAACGACGGATTTGTTCGAGAATAAAAAATTTTATCGTTAATCTCGACGTTGCAAATAATAAACAGCGTAACTTTACGTATGCCATTGAATATTTATTTCATTGCAGCTTTACGAGCAATACACAATATGCTTTCCCAAAAAATTCTGCTAAAAAATCGAACATACAGCTTGCTATTGAGCAGGCGGTACATTCTTCTTCCTTTTTTTATTTTTTTTTTTGTTAAATTTTTTTATCGGAATACATCTCCAATAAATCTGATATTCGCGCCATCTCTTTACGACGCGCGACAGGATATGAGAGAAATCCATCGGTACGATCGACGAGAGAAGCCTCGGCAGTTTATTTCCGCAATAAAATTATTTTATCGCGCACAGGACAGAAGTATGGCTTGTCGATTTTTTTTTTGCAATTGGTACACTAGAAATATATATATCAAAATTCAAATAAGACCCAAATTCGATGGAAGACAGCTTCAATGGTGTCGGGATATAACTTCTAAAAAATGCAATAAATCTCGCAAATGTCTCGATATATAGAAGAGAATGTGTATCAGCTACGTGTAATTGCTTTATTATTCGCGCAGCATTTTTTGGATACTACATAAATGGAATTTCGATATAAAGTGTCTCAGTTTTATCGTTTAACAATACCAGCGGTCTCCCCACCGGGACACTCTATTTATCGATATTCCATTTTACTTCTATTTACTACAAGCTCGCACTTTAAACATCCGATACGCCATCGGATTGAAATTGTCAAAATACACGTTGACGGTTGTATCTTACACGAGTGGCATTCACGTCTAAATATTTGCAGTGAAATATTTGCGTTGGCGGGAAAAGAGAGAGAGAAAGATCCCAGAAGTATTAGCTGGTGGTAAGATGGAAGAAAGAGAGAAAGAATGGAGAGAATTTATTCCATTTTAAAGAACACGTTAACAAAACTTTTTATTCCCGCTTAACTTATATATGTATAAACCCCGTAAGAATAATGCGCACTGAAGCGGAGTTTGCAAAAGTCTACATTCCTCTATGTTCAATTCTTAAGCACAGAGACCCTGAAGGCGATTAGCGGAATATATATCGCTACAGTTTTAATGGCATCCAGAAACAGTAAACGTAGAGTGTACTACGATATATCCATAAAAATTATAGCACTTTTGAAAAAAGTATTCTCGCCACAAAACTATTATATTTATAGTACCTGTATCTTATTACAAGTGAATTGTTCCACATTAAAAGCTACGACATTAAAAACTTATGATTTCTCTCTTTTATTGAAAATTTCATTCATAAAAACATTAAAAATGTCCGAGTGAAATGTAATAAAATGTTTTTTTCGATAGAATACGTCCGTTATTAATTGATATATTTCAGTTTTGATGAAAACGACAAAAACGTTTCACTTTTTCAATAATAAAAACTACTTTTTCAATATAAAAATTTTCTCTTAATTTTCAAACAATGTCAAATTTTATAGACTATTAAATATGAAATATTGCCGATATGCTTTCAGGTACAAAGTGGAAGTGGCCGGTAAGTCTTTACCGGTGTTGACGAACCTCGACAAGGGTCGATACGGGGTGCTGATTTTCGAGAATCTAAACAAGTACCTGCAGATGGACAAATGGAATCGTGAGCTACTCGACAAATATTGCAGGGAATATTCAGTTGGCATCGTGGGTTTTGCTCCTCCAGGAGAAGAGAGTCTCGTTGGTGCTCAGCTGAAGGGCTTTCCACTTTTTATACATACTAATCTTAGATTGAAGGTCAGTCTCCCAATATTAGATATTCGAACTCTATTCTCATACATACATCAACATTTTTTTCGAACAAGAATAAATTGTCGCAATTTTACTTCTTAATTACATTATCAAGGACAAAATGTAATAATTGAAACATAAAGATATTGTTGATATCGTGATAAAAGATATTTTATGATCAATGATATCAGGAATTATTTAAGAAAGTCATGATGATAGAAAATCTGTGAGATAATTTTTATGGTTGCAATCAAATTTGAATGATTTGCAGAAAGTGATATCAAAACGAGGAAACAAAACCCTCGTAAAAGAAAGCAATAAAAACCGTGATTCCTACGCAATAGTACTGGCTGTGACAATAAAATAATTGATAATGTTATATGTTTCGAAAATATTGCATATTTATGTTAATTTGTAGTATATATTCTTGAATCATTTTAATGGTTAATTATTGGATACCCAATTCCGTGATATCAACTATCCGCAGCATCTTATTGCCGTAATATTCGTAATGGGAAATAAGTTACAATCTTCTTAAAACTTTAGAGCATCGACCGCGTGGCATATCTCGTGAATAACGATCATGTTATTCAGAAAAAGGAACAAAATTGTTCATATTCAGTATTCGTATTCATCGAGCAGGAAATATGTCACTTCTCTTTAAATAACTACAAAGCGATTTTATCATTTTACCACAAAACAATTTCTCGACATATTTAAATGAACATTTAAATAAACATTTAAACTAATTTTATTTCTGATATATATAATAAATTACATAAAATCGGAATTATTCCGAGCGCGCGGAATAAATGCAATCTAAAACTTGGAATATTTGAAATAATTTTCTGTGGATTTTCGATTTAACTTTTTTTTACAGCCTATTAATATATCCTATGAAGTTTTTAAATAATTTTTCACGTAATTATTATTATATTTCGCAATCTCGCATATTTTAAGAGAAATATTATTGCTCGCAGTATTCTGAATATAAAAACGTGCGGACTGAACAATTCTCTTCTAACAAAGCACCAAAGCGCGTGTGATGCCTCCGAAAATTTGATTTTCCCAAAAGCGAGAAAATCTAGCACGACGAGCGGGAGTGGAACTTTTGTGCGAGCCATATAGAATCAGGTCGCTCTTTCTTCCTCCAGGATGCTCAGCTGAATGCGGCGTCTCCCATTCTTCGATTAACCAGATCAGGAGAAACGGCCTGGGGACCACTTCCTGGCGGCGACTGGACTATTTTTCAGGCCAATCACAGCACCTACGAGCCACTCGCTTGGGCATATCGAGACAGCCTCGACTATCCAGCCAACAAAAGTCCCCTAGCTACCGTCATCCAGGTGAGCAGTGCACTTTATTTGCTGGACATTCCGGTCACGTATCTCTTCCCGGACTACTCGGACGACTGCGGAATTAATGCACCGACTCGCGCGCCCATGCCTATTACAGTTCGGCGACAGGGACCGTTTAAATCATTTTCTCTTCTCTCTTGCGTATTGGACCTGACGCGCTGCTGCGTTAGAAATCCGTTGGTGTAATAGATGCTCTTTGACTAAGTGTATAATAAGAATGAGTGAGTGCTTTCATGACGTACATCGAGGAAATTATAGAATCCGTGTCGTATCAAGCCAAAGTTATATTATCTTTGAACGCTAGCTTTGTTCCCATACTCCCTATTATACGTATACATAAAGCTGCAAGCGTGTCCTTTTGGGAATCTCTTATTAACTCGCGCAGCTTCGCGTGCGCTTGGCTTATCTTCTTGGCTACAAAGATAATATTGAAAAACGAAAACGCATGTGATATTTCCGCGGAATGATCGTCGTTCTAAAAGGGTGCACGGAACCAGAACCCCGTAGAGATGGTAGGAAAGGTATGACGGCAGGAAGGGAGAAATACGTGAATACTCTTTGTCTGTGTAGTTGTATTCAACATTTATACTCGTACGGGCACGTTTGGGAAAACAAAATCTCTTCTTGTTCACTAGAAACTCGCGAGTCTCACGAGAGCTCGTTTTATTACCGCAGGTATCGCGAGTGTGTGCTGATCTGAATGTGATGCTGTTCTTGATCCTCACGGAATGAGATACAAGGAGCGCGATAATTTGTAACGATCCTGGCCTGCCACTGATAACAAGCTCAGAGTAATCGCCGTAATAGAATTACAACGCGATTCTAAGTTATGCGCACACTTATCTTTCTTACACGAGTCGAAAGAGCTCTCGGTTTGAACGTTTTCAAAGAGTGCTTCTCCCTTTCCCCCCCCTCTCTCTCTCTCTTTCTCTCTCTTGAAATCTTAACGCTAAAAAAAGGTCTGCTCGAAACGCGGAATTTCCCCGATGCGCCACTTCGCTTTGCGGTTGCGTGTAACGAAGGGAAGAAAAGAAGAAAGGCGTCCGGGCGGGAAACAAGAAGCTGAGTGGCTGTGTTCCGCTGTTCGTGAGAGATAGAACAAAAGGAAGGTCTTGGAACAATACGCACAGTGTGATTTCATCCCGCGCTCGGCGTGAGGGTTTCTCATGCCGGGAAGAAGAATCTTCTACGGGCTCTCTTTCGAACATCGCACAATAAGAGGCCTCCTCTTATGTTAACCCTAGTCGAGGTGATAAGGACTTGTGTATTTCCAGCAGAAAATAATTGTCAAATACCATGCCAAAAGTAGCTTCGTTTTTCATTGTTCTTATAAGGGAACCGTCAGAACTGTTCCTCACCGATTTCGGTGGGCTTTGGACATGTTGCAGAGCATTAAAAGATATTAGAATATTTTTTATCTGCTTATCTTATCTTAAAAATATGGGTGTGGATTTAATTTCGTTCATAGTGTTATATAATTCTCACTATGTTTATATGTATGAGAGTTGTTCTTTCTTTGTTTCGCGAGCTCTTGTTTTTCTCGCAGGAGGTCTGCATTCAAGCGGTACTTTCTCACTTTATATAAATACCAACATGGTGAAAATTATTTTAACACCGAATGCTGTTAAATGCGTACCATTTACACTTGTATTTTTTAAAATGCGCAATTCGGTAAGAAGAGATTTTTTTCAGATATCTTTCTTTCTTTTTCTTTACGATTTGTTCTTCTGATTGATATAATGTAAATCTTTCTGTAACAAAAAAAAAAGAATATATGTTAACTTAAACTTGCTTCGCATCGTATCTTTTATATTAAATTTATACAAATTTATACGATTTTATTTTTATTTTTACACTGAGGAAGACCGAATTAAAAGGGTTGAAAATGTTTGTCAATTTTTATCAAGAATGAAGTATATGATTTCACACACGCCTAACTTGTGTTGGCTCGCTTTGACTGATTTTACATCTATCCTTGGAAAAAAAAAAATATTTGAAGAATTAAAAATACAGAAAAATGTAACAGAATTTTAGTCTTTATTTTATTTATATTATATACATGTAAATATTATTTTATTCAAGATGTTTCTTGTTATTTTTTTTTTTTTTTCATAAATATGGGAATTTATATAATTTCATCAAGAATGCATGAATGCATGCTCTTTTTGCTGTCTTATATTAATAGAAATCGCGAATGTGTATGTAACTTTCTCATTCACTTCCCTACATTTTTCCCTTCTGCCGTTTCTCTCATCGTGGCGATTCTTTCTGCTCTGCCAAGGACAGCGCCGGAAAACGAAAACAAATGTGGAATTTCCGCGATACGGCTGGTGGTCACGTACACGGAAACGAGAGGAAGGGAAAAGAGGGAAAGAAAGAGGAAGAGAGAGAAAGAGAGAGAGAAAAGAGAGGAAACGTAGAAAGGATCTGCAGTTGGTAGAGGTAAACTGAAACAATTCGTAAAGCCGTCCTGGCCGGCGTTTACATTCGTGCAGGAATTCGCAACTGCAAGATTCCGGACGTAACGGACGTGGATAAGAGAGACAGAAAAAGAATGGACAAACGTTGGTACTCGCGAAAAACGCGAGGATGCGCAAACGCCTGAAGGAGGCGCCGATATGAAGTGTAGATGATATGAAGGAAATGGCGTTCATCGGACAAGCATACGCGACGAGATATTCGTCTGACGTAACGAAGAGCGTGAATACACGCTGATACACATGCTATATTGTCGATGTTTTGCTCGTTCCATTCCGGCACGCGACGTTTTTCCATCCACCCGGAATGCATATCTCACACTGAACCGTTTTGTCTCTGTACCAGTGAGAGCTTATGAGATATGTGTGGGGCTTTTTGTTTAACTTTTCCTGTCCCTGTGATACCAATTGACAGTGCAGCTAGTTTATTTGTATGTCGATACGACTGACTTAAAAATAAATGAAAAAGTATATCTCTTTTTTATATTTACACGTTAGGTTTGTTTTTTATTCCTGCTCTGATTAGAACTTTCTTTTTTGCTTTCATCAAATATCAAACATATCTATTTCACTTTAAGTTTCAAACTCGTACAATCTTCAGTTACAGATAACAGACCTATTCTTGAATTCTTATTTTGCATTTAGATGATTTCTCTCACTCTCTTTTTCTCGTTTTTCTCTCTTTTTAATAAAATCGTCCATATTTAATCTTTGATTTCTATACACTTTTTAATAAATTAATTTGTTTATATTTATATTCTTTATTTTTATTCTTAAATTCAATCCCCCATATGGCAGTCGAGCAGACAAGCCGCGCACGGAGCTTCACGCCGCGCCACCAGAGGGCGACGAGCTCGAGCGCGAACTCGCGTTCAAGATAGTGATGTGAATTTTGGATCGCTTGCAGCTCGGTTATTAGCATGAAGAGAGCATAGACAGCATGCATGCGCAAGTATACACGGATATGGACTCATTGTAGTGTATGTATCTTCTTATGCCCTCTTCATGCTAGTAACTGTGCTGCAAGTGGTCCGGAATTCGCATCATTGGTTTAAGATCCCGCGAAGCAAGTATATAAAGAGGACGACCCGATATTGCTCGATAAGGGACTTCTGCGAAAACTTATAAACGTCAATCGACTTAGAAAGAATAACATCCGATCAATCAATTCTATTATATATTCGAGAGGATGGACAGGGGAGACATACATTCACAAGACTTCTGAATATCAGTTATAGTGGTTGCGTTCAGCAGAAAAAGGAGCTGTGCAACTGATGTAAAATTCTTCATTATCATTGGGTTATACATTCAAATCCAAGAAAGAAGGGTAAGAGCCAGTTATATTAAGAATCTTGCAACGGTTGCAGATTTGTTTTTTTTTTGCTGAACGTAGCCATTGTTAAATTATTACTATGATATAACCGATATTCTAAAGTCTTGTAAAAATAAAATAATATACAGATCTTTTTTCTGTTCTTCGTAGCATTAGCGACATAAATAATTGCAGGTCTCAAAAGGTTGTCGATGCACAAATCCACAGCACAAAATGTCTCATTATTAATATCAGTGCGATCAATTACGGATTAAGCAGAAAATAAATAATCAGCCATCTTTTTTCTCCTTTCTTTTCATTGCTTGTAATTTAAGACAACAGAAATGTCCACTATAATATCTGTGAGAACACTAGTCTCTGAAGATGCTAGCATTGGTATACGTGAAATCCGAATTCGATTCTCGACCTAACAATAAGTAATACTTTTTGCAATAAGTTCTTTACAAGTTTTAATTTAATTTCGGGGAATTATTAGCATCTCAGATTAATTTAATTACAAGTCCAAAAGTGCAATCATAGTTTTGAACTAATTATAATATATTTAAATTATATATTGAAAACACAAATTATTTTCTATATAATTTTTGTTTTTAAACAATAGAAAATGTGTTTTTAAAGCAGAAAATTTGTTTTTAAAGAAGATAATTTGTGTTTTTAAAGTAAACAAATATATACCTAACCAAAACAAATTCTCTGCTGTAAAAATAAAAATTATATAGAAAATAATTTGTATTCTTTAAGCAGAAAATGTGTTTTACAGTCGAAAATTTGTGTAATTGAAGCAAAAAATACTTATTTTAGCTTCACTTACGTGCCCTCTATGCCATCGATGTGATGGATTTTCTAATTTAAATAATCAATGAAATTAGACGCGTTTTTGTATAAAACAAAAAAAAGTGTCGCTCTGCCTCGCGAACCGAGATATTAAGCATTAAAGTTGACGATTATTGAAGTTAAGAAATCTGTCACATAGACAAAATAGAGGTATGTATATAATTGTACTATTCCACATAATCCACATGAGTTTCGACGTTCCACGCGAAGCAATTCTCACTCCCGACTCTTACCCTCCTCCCTCCCCCCTTACAAAGGGGCGCACAACTATAATTGTAGTTATTGAAGTTAGAAAATCTGTCATATAGACAGTGGGGTGTATAGACTAGTGCTTATTGGTTCGGGGCGGTTCTACGCCGTGGCTCTCATTTCGTGTCGGAAGGTCGTAAGTCCATGTCGTTTCGCATTAAAAAAACCTAACTCTAACCCAACTCATTTTTTGCGAGATGGCCCTCATTTCGCGTGGAAGATTATAAACTTATGTAGAACTTTGCTTAAAAATGGGTTGAGTTCACCAAAAAATGGGTGGAAAACGACTTTGAATCGCAGTATTTCGCAACAGTGACAGATTTCCTAACTTCAATAATCGTCAATTTTAACGTTTTATATCTCAGTTCACAGGGCAGGTGACACTTTTTTTGCCAGATTCTTTCGTTTCATGCAAAAACGCGTCGAAGCCTAATTTTATTGAATTTCGAAGTGCGGTAGCTAAACTGAATAATTACCAAAAGGACATTTTCCCTACTCCGTAGCGACGACGACGTTTCTCATTACATTAAAAATTTCAGATTCGTATTTTGCGTCGCAATATCTCCGCTCGTAGGGCACGTAGAGAAAAAATAAAAACACGTATTATACAACCAGAGTGTATGCTATTGATTAAGCGTACATAGAACGTGATCGGTTCTGTCCTTATTGAGATATAATAATCTTAGTCTCTACAATTCGTCTCGCGTAAAGGTAACCACGGTAGTTTCGCTGCGCTTGGCTTAGCGCTGAACCACTACCGTGTCTCCAGATTCGAGCAAGTATATCCAAGGCTCTCGAGTATTATCTAACATGATCCTCTCTTCGGCCAGCACGTTCTCCTATAACTCGGACACCGTGCAATCAAAAGCCAGAGGAATTGTTGCCATCATCCAACGACCAATCACCAGCAGCAACAATAAACTCTCTTAAGCCAGCAGGCTCCAGTTATTCGCAACCGGTAGAACCGGCTAAGAAACGCCTGAGGATCAGATCCTCTCGGGATCAGGTACCCGGCGCATCATCGCCTGCAGGCCTCCGACCTATCGGAGTATCCGGCGAGGTAGTCGCGATTTCACGACCAACACCCGGAAGAGCAGCACTAAAAGATCTGCAATGGAAACTACATCGCATCCTGCTATCTTCTCCTAGGTGGACACGATCATCACAACTCTTGCTGACTCCAGGCAAACTGAGGCTGTACTGACCCGTATCGCCAACGTACGCGATTGAGGCACCAGTTCTCCTGACACTTCCGAAGTCCTCGCGAACTTTTGTACCCGCGGTATTCAGACGGGATCTGATTGGCGCGTTCATAGAGGTACGCAGTATCATCCATCAGAACCAGCCTCACTCCGTCCATTGCTACATCCGACGAGGACAAGAAGGTGACATAACCATCAGCATCCAAGCCCACATAATCAACAGCATCCAAGGCCAATCTAGCGACCAATCATCGCTACCAAGTTCTTTTCAGGACACGTTGCGCTTAATCTGCTCTCGTAATACCAATAATCATCAAACTCCACTATCCCAACTCCCACTCTACAGCCTCGATTTAGTTTGTACTCTGCAGTAGTGATAACTTTTTATTTTTATTATCAAATTTTGGTTTATTTAGAAAAAAATTTACCAGTGATGAAGCAATCTATGCAGTACGCGCGCGCGCGCGCAGGAATTAGACCGGCCGTGAAAATAAATAATTTTTAAGTGTGAATTGCCGAAGAAATAAAAAAAACTGCAGACTTGGGTTTTGGTATCTTATTTAAGTACACATTGAAGGTATAAAATATGTAAAATGAAAGGGAAAATATATATAATAATAATAATCTTAACACCATTTATTAAAATGTTATAAAAGATCAATTTGTTTCGCATCAGTCGATGATTCTGCCATATTGAATCGTATGACACAAAAACAAAAAAAATTACTGAAGTATATTGTATTCCCTAAGCATTGACTGAGCTTATTCAAAATTTATTAAAATTTGATTGAAAAAAATTTTTTTAACTTTTGGTTTGACTTTTAGCACAAATACTGTTAATTAATTTATTAGTATCTTGCAGAATAATAATGATATTGTAAAAATCCTCGGTCAGTACTTAGAGAATACTATAAGGATAATAAAAAATTCAAGTCAATCCGATGAGTACATCTTGAGAAACCTTCGATAGAAGGTCGTTTTGAAAGAAGATTTCAAGAAAAACGTATTTAAAGTTCTACAACATAATCTTTATATTATATACTGCAAATTTTGTAGGCTTTCTAAGTCAGAAACTAACTCGAATTTATACTTAAGACTTTTTGTTCCATATTCTACAGGTTTCAAATTACTTTTTAAAGAAAAAAAATTTTTTCGATTTTTTTACAATTTTATACCAGTCTAACCCCTATTTTGAACAAAAATTTAAAATATTTTTTTAATGGTATTAAATTAATTTATTGTTCTAGAAAATGTATTGAAATAAAAAATGATTATATTGACAAAAATGAAAACATTTATGACAACATAAAAACGAGACCGAATTATTTCTTTAATTAATGAATTTCGTCTATAAATAGATAAGCTAAAAAAAAAACACTTCGATGTTTTGCGATGATTCCTACGACTCGTTATACTCAAAACATATCACATTCGCGATGATTAAAAAAATATTTTGACAGTCCTTTGCTCTCTGTAGTGTCAACAGAAATGTTTGATCTATTCAACGGCAGGATAGGACCAACCCCCGAAACGAAATAAATTGGTGGTTCCAATAGTAGCAAATGAAGCGAGTCGCACAGTCGCTCATTAATCGAATGAGCCTACAGCTGATTGGCTCCTGATTTAATCACCTAGCTACCTGTATGATCCGCGTATCTATCTCGGCACCCACCCACTCTCTCATACGGGATTATCCATGAGATTATTATTGTTGTTTACTGCTAACAAACCCGGTTTATGGCCGAAGCTACGGAGTTACTGGAGAGTTTCCGTCGAACAATGCAATTAACACGTCAGACATGGCCGATTACTCGCCGTACTCTGCCGTACTGCATTGAGAGAAAAATAACGATGCTCGTTAACGCGCGATGATTAGATCGACTGACTGTGTACGTTTGTGTATACGGAAGTATTCCGAAACCAGTACATGTCGAAACTAAAACTAAGATCAATAACAGTTCCGATCATGAATAGAAGAAATTGAACTGAATAAGTAATTGTGTTATTGGACACCAATTATATTGTGGAAAATACCCATCTCCATACACGTGATTATAATTATTTACGATGTAGCACGAAGCACACAATTCTGAGTCACAAATTGTTCATACGCACAATGCGGTAAAAATAGATTTATTGAATTATTATATATTATTTTAGATTTAAATATATGTTATTTCAGATAAAAAAAGAAGCTTTAGTTTATAAAATATATTTATTTTCAGGATCATGGCAGATATGATGGAATTCAGAGAGTTCTCTTCGGCGGTGGCCTACGATTTTGGCTGCATAAATTGCTACTGTTGGACTCGTTATCCTACTTGTCGCACGGACAATTGAGTCTCAGTTTAAATCGTATGATCCTGGTGGACGTTGACGATATATTTGTCGGCGAGAAAGGCACCAGACTGAGAAAAGATGACGTAATGGCATTGTTAGCTACTCAGCAGAGAATTCAAGCTCTGGTGCCGGGGTTCAAATTTAATTTGGGGTTTTCCGGGAAATATTTTCATCACGGGACAGCGGAGGAGAATTTGGGGGACGACATGCTTTTGGAGAACGTAGACAGGTACAGTAAATCTGAAAATTAATCGCATGAAAGTGATAAATTCGGTGAATATTACATTACGTTAGAAGCAGAGATATACATATATCTAAAGTATATATATATTATTAAATATATATATTGATCAATAGAATATAATGTTTATTGTCTCATAAATCGAAATATTTGTAGGCTTTAAAGGTAATCTAATTAATTAGAATTATGGTGATGACTACAACAATTATGTAATTTATTATTATAACGCACACATATAGAGTGCATAATATAAACTAAATTTACGGTCACGTCAACATCGTAGTATGTTTTATCGTATAATATCACGCAACAGCTTGTTATAATGTTGCCATAATCGCCTGCGACAAAACGTTACAATGTTACTATGCTTCACTTACTATGATCGCAGTTGATTGTGATTATCAAGCTAAAAAAATACAAAGGAAAATCCAAATTTCCATGTGTTTTGAAAAGATGTTTTCTTATGTGATCATCGATGTATTCAATGAAAATATACTTGTTGTAATATCAAAAATTTATGATTTTTTTTAGATTTACGTGGTTTTCCCACATGTGGAATCACCAACAACCGCATCTTTACGAGAATGTAACTCATCTACAATTGGATATGGCACTGAACAAACAATTCGCAAAGGATCACGGTATACCGACCGGAAGCGGATACAGCGTAAGTCCACATCACTCCGGCGTTTATCCGGTCCACGAAGGCCTCTATGAAGCATGGAAGCGAGTATGGAACATCAAGGTCACAAGTACCGAAGAATATCCGCATCTAAGACCAGCTCGTTTGAGACGCGGTTTTATTCACCGTAATATAATGGTACGAATCTGGAAGTCACACAAATTCGTGTGTGAATTCGACCACAGTTGTTGAATTTTTTTTAAAGCGAGCATTCTGAATAATGAATATGATGTACGAGTTGCATACAAATGTTTATTGAAATAACATATCGACCGTGCATTTTAGCTGAATACCGATTATACTGTAGTTTTCGAAATACGAAAATCAGGCTTTTATTGCTCGCTAATTTACATGAATATTAAACACGTAATCAATCGTAAAATTTCGTTAATAATTAATTTAGTATTTATTTTATCAATGGTGAAATGAGGTATAAGGGATTGTATTATTTTATTGGATGCGATATATAACTCAAATCTTGCATAATTAAGTTTTTATTGTCAAAATAAATACTTTGTATATTTTTTTAATTTTATATTTTATTTAATCTTCTGTAAATATACAAATTATTCGATGATACATATTGCCGAATGAAAGCCTTTTTTATGTATTTCAAGGTTTTACCGAGGCAAACGTGTGGTCTTTTTACTCACACAATTTTTATCGAGAGGTATCCAGGTGGAAGGGAAAAGCTGGATGAGTCGATACAGGGCGGAGAACTTTTCCAAACGATCGTATATAATCCGGTGAGTAAATCATCCGTTATGAAATCAATCTTTGTCGGACTCGTTTGATCTTTCATATTATAGGCAATTCGCTTTTAATAGTTGTTTATCTGTAACAATTTTATAATCTTCGTTATTAATTATTTCTGATATATTTTCATAAATTTTAGATTTTTAATATGATACTGATTAAAACATAGATATAAAATATATTTTATATTTCACTATAACAATACATGCAGACTATAACGATAAAATAATTTAAATTGTGTATTACTTTTTCCAGATAAATATTTTTATGACGCATATGTCGAATTATGGAAACGATCGGCTGGCATTGTACACTTTCGAATCAGTTATAAAATTCATTCAGTGTTGGACAAATTTGAGACTGTCTAGTGCACCACCACTTCAGCTTGGAGAACGTTATTTTCAATTATATCCCGAGGAAGCCGATCCAGTGTGGGGAGTGAGTGGAACGAATATTCAATAACTTTGACAATGCTTCTATAACATTATTAAGCTAATTCTATTTTAATATCTTCTATTTATAGAATCCATGCGATGATCAGAGACATCAGAAGATTTGGTCCCGTAATAAAACTTGCGATCAGCTACCACGATTTCTAGTAATCGGACCTCAAAAGACTGGTACTACAGCATTGTACACATTCCTGTCCATTCATCCAGCAATAAGCAGCAATTTACCAAGCCCCGATACTTTTGAAGAGATACAGTTTTTTAATGGAAAGAATTATTATAAAGGTCTTGATTGGTAAGTAATCAGAATCAGGAACATTAATTCTGCATTTATTGCTGTAATATACAAGGTGTCGTATTTTAATTTACCTTGCACTTAAAAACTTTTTTATTTGTAATTTTAGAAAATAATGTTTTAGACAAAAGTGTAATGGTTTTGAAGAGGACGTATTTTTTTAATCACGTATTTTTCTTTTAGATGGCAGCATCAAAAAGATATAAAGAACATCTTCATTTTTTAAATGAAATTATATGATTTTTTTATATATACAGTATAATGAGATAAATCAATTGGTGTAAAGAAAATACATATTGCTTATTTAAAATTTATAGTTGCTTATTTTTTTTTTAATTATCCATTTTGCCTACGTATATTTTTTAAAGTAACTTTTCTTTATACCAATTGATTCATCTTATTATTCTCTTTATAAAAATATCAAGATACGATTATTTAAAAAATTAATAGTTTACGAAATATTTAATATTTCATGTTAATATGTGCCAGAATAAAATATAAAATATCTTGTGAACTATATATTAGTGTTTTGATAGCTCTACCTTAATACTTTTATGTGCAGAATAATTAGAGGAATGTTATAGCATGAATCATATAATAGATATAAAAAAAATTATTTAATTCCATTTTAAAACGTGATGATGACCTTCATATCTTTATTCTTTTTGGCGCTTTCATTTAAAAGAAAAATAAGAAATAAATTAAAATGGAACATCCTGCATAAAGCAGAAGTACATGACTTACATTGCTTTTACAGGTACATGAGCTTCTTTCCAGCATCAAAAAACGAGAGTTCTCGATATCTCTTTGAAAAATCTGCTACTTATTTTGATGGAGAATTAGTACCGCGAAGAGCCCATGCACTTTTACCAAGAGCTAAGCTAATCACCATATTGCTCTCTCCAGCTAGACGTGCTTATTCATGGTATCAGCATACTAGAGTACATGGAGATCCGGTAGCGAACAATTACTCCTTCCATGCGGTCATCACAGCGAGTGATTCTGCTCCGAAATCCTTACGGGATCTTAGAAATAGGTAACATAATTGAACATGAACGATTACGTAAGACGTTCACTTAACAATGTATTAATAGACATAATTGGTAACAGTAATCAGTAAAAGTTAATGATCGCTAAAATAATGAATGTTAAAAAAAATTTATATCTTTCTATAATTTTATGGTTTAATTAACAAAATATATCATGTATTTTAATTGTCAAGTAAGTAAATTGTCAAGTAAGTCAAATAAGTTTCAAGACGATACTGCATTCAATTACAGGTGTTTAAATCCTGGAAAGTACGCCCAACATTTAGAAAGATGGTTATCGTTTTATTTACCGCAACAATTACACATTATCGATGGCGAGCAGTTACGACAAAACCCTGTGGAAACGCTGCATGAATTGCAACGATTTCTAAAAATAACGCCTGCCTTCAATTATTCTTCACATTTGAGGTACGATCCGAAAAAGGGTTTTTTCTGTCAAGTAACTAACGAAGATCGCACTAAATGTCTTGGTAAAAGTAAAGGTCGCCAGTATCCACCGATGGAAGACAGATCGTACAAATTATTACAGGTAAAGTTCTTGTAGTAAATTTTCTTTTTCGGCATATAAAACAATCGTATCAATTTGCAAACATATTTTGTTTTTTACAGAGATATTATTTGTCCCACAACACGGCTCTAGTGAAATTATTAAAGCGGCTTGGGTCCAGAACGATTCCGCAATGGCTGAAGGAGGACCTTACCGATACTGTGATGACCTAGCAAACGCCAATCATATGAAACTTTAATGTTTCCCGGCTACTCGCTTCCGCTGTCAGCGAGATACGTCGCTTGCTAATGGAAGACTTGTAAAATAATTGTATATTCAAAACTCCACTGGATTTCACATCTTTAAAGGAAGGACCATGCTGGCCTATCTCAGTGGACTGGCCTAATATAATTGAAGACCTTACAAAAGCTAGTCATATAAACGATTTTACGAAGTCCCAGTTATAATTGTCGATCATTGTTAAGCTAATAATACTAGTTTTATTATTATTATCCTCTTTATTTTATTATTATTATATTAATTATTAATGTATTACTATTATCATTATCATCGTTACCGCGTCGTAGAAATCAAGGATATTAATCACTCACTAGTGCCATTGTCCAGCAATAATTAGGCACTTTCTATTTCCCCATACATAAGTTGAGCAAAAAGTCAATCAATACATATGAATTGAAAATTATGTAAAAGAAAGATATATCTTTACAAAAAATGCAGACCTGTTTTTATAAATTTTATGACATAAGAAAAGATTTCATATATATCAAGAAGAATGTCCATAGAAATTTATAAAATATCTAATGAACATAAATGAATTTTTGCTATCAACGCGATACGAGTGTTGTAACGAATGATATTGAAGAATATCTTTTTGGCAAAATGCAATATTTTAAAAAGTTAAAGTTCACTTTTCTTAATATCAGACTGTCCAAATCATATTGTTTTGAGAAATGTATATTCTTCACGTGTAAGGATCGATGAATTGTATTGTCAGATTTTTGAGCCAGACAGTTCATCGTTCTTCTTGCACTAATCATCGGATCGTCCATGCGAGCGTGAGATTTCGGGAGTTTGAGAGCTTTTCTCTTAAGCCCACCACTTTCGGAGATACAGTGTATATTAATTCTCGTTATATTTAAGATCGATAACGATGAGAAATCTATGTATATTTTGACAATACTATTCTTGGTATCCACGGTAGAAAGGCCAACAAAAGATGTGTGATCGCGTCCGTTTGTACATTGATGTAACGCATTATTTTGATGTTAATATAGGTGTATTATAGTATATAAAAAAAATAGGGTGAAAACTTGAAACTGGCAATTCAGGTACATCTAAGATGAGATGTTTGGAAGTTCCAATCTCAGATGCGTTGACGAACATACATCCATTTGCAATAATCAACACTATCAAAGAATTGAAACTCGTACGTTTATTAGATCAATAAACAATTCTTTGGCGCACTATGTAAATTACCCGCTGATAAATTGTATGAAAATATTTAAGATTTGTCACGATTATCGCAAATTGCGTACAGTGATACATTGTGGATTTGATCATTGTTGTAAAAAGTAGAAATAGAATTTTATTTTTCAGCGGGTAAGTCCAAATAATTACACAGTGATTTTTCGAAATTGTTTTTTAGCATACTTTTCAAATTCAATATATACAAAATCTTTATATTTTTTTTGTGTAACTACGTGTTTGGAAATGATATTAGTATCATTCAGTATTTATTTTACTTTAAAAAAATATACATCGAATCGACCTAAGAAGATTTTGTTGGTCAAGAAAACAAAAAGATTTAATTATTGTATACATATATTTTTTATATTTATTTGTCACTTATACGTATATATAATATCATCTCCAATAATGTGAACTACATGTACAAATATTTTTAATAATATTGATTGTATCTGTGACCATATCTAATTGTACATTGTAATGAATTCATGAGATTTCAGAATCTTATGGCAGATATCTGCATATAATATCTGCATATAATATCTGCTTGCCGCACTTTTTCTATAGAAAAGTGTGAATATCATATATATGGCCCGTTGGAAAAAAATCCAAAACGAGCAATATAAGATCAGGAGAGAATTTTTTTTATTTATTTCATTACTATATTAATTGTCTCGTATTGTGAATGTTTCTGATGATGCCATTACATTGAGTGTTACATATGAAACAATGTTATATTTAGACAGAACCTTTTGTTATGTTTGTACGACTTGTTTTCATTTTTATACTGCCGTTAAAACTATGCCATTGTAACGTTTAACAAATCATGTACAAAGTTTATTGTTAGTCTTGTAATAGTAGTTACTAATGATAACGGTAATATCAACTGATCTGTTTCGTCGAATCGTGCCATTTTACCAATGTTGTATATATGATTATGATTATAATGTATCAATCAGATTTTTAGAGAATATCCTTAATTTGGTTCAGTATGGCGGTAGCAACAAATGTCCGGATTGCTACTACCTGACAATAACCTGATGGCAGACAGAGATAAGTAATAAATTCCGTGAAATTTATCAGAACATGATTATCGTCGCACATGTAAACAGAATTAGCATTAACATTACTTTATCACTGATCTTCATTTTCTATTTATTTTTATCTTTTCATTTTTTTTTTATATTTTTCTATAATTATATATTTTCCACAAAATTTTAAAAATATGATTAAAATAAAAAGCAATACAATTACATATATTAACGTCTGAGTGTTTAGTTTTATGAATTAAAAATTATTTTCTCGTCTCATTTTGTACATATTAGTTGTTGTCATCAGTGGTAGTGTATTCTCTGTTAATTACTACAAAATTTCGTGAGTGCATTTGTTTGCGTATAAAAACGCACAGAAATGGCGAGCACTTTGTAAATATTCTGTTTCAATATAAACTGCCCAGGAAAAGAAAATGCCATTGTTGTGCGAATAAACGACACTGCGCGTAGAGGATGTGTGTATGACACTTCAATTATTTAACTTATGACTATTCTAATGTAAAATATTGTAATAATTGTACGAATAGTCTGTAAGTTCTAATAAAAGAAGCACCAAAAATCCTACACTGGATTGTTTTGTAAATGACAACATATTGAAATGATACTATGCAATATATAATACATTTTTTCTAGTACGCATATTTTGAATATCTTTCTTAATTTTAATTTCACACGTTTTATTTACAATTCTTTTATACGATTCATTTAATTCTCTTTGTTCTTTTCAGATATACTTGTTACCTATTTTATATGCATCAACATCTTAGAACTGAAACAATTTTAAAATGATTATATTAAAATAATTTAAAACAATATGTCTAGCTTTTTCATTTTCAAAATTATGTAATATCTTTAATCGTTGCAGTTCCAAGAAATTGATGAGCTTCTTTGATAACTTCGCTGTTTCGACATATCAATATCTTCTACGCATTTAAATTGAATCTCTTGTTATGGTTGATAGAGTTACTTATAATACATTTGCGCTGTAAGTCAATGAGTCCTTGTTTATTGCAATATCTTTTATGGACTCGTTCAAGTCTGATGTTTTTGTAAAGATAGTGTCATCGTCGCATGAATCGCTAGATGAAGAATCCAAGCGATTTGGTCCCAACACAACTTTTAAATCTTCTTTGACAAATTCATGATGTAAATTCATAAATTTTATGGTCCTTCGAAGCTGATAATTCGATTCGTTCAAGTCCTTTCGATCTTCAGACACGTTAAAATATTCCGAGATTGGATTTTTGTCCCCAGCATTACAATCTTCGATACTGAATTGCACGCTATTTTTCTCGATTTCAAATTCTTTCAAAATCTCTTCATTTATTTCTTCAATAGGATCTAAAGTACACTTTATCTCCTTTCCAAGAAATCTTTTCCCTCCAATTTCTGAAAGATCCTTGCCAATCGATTCACCAGTACCACCTCCATTTTCTATTAACGCCGGAGTACTCCCAGATAAAGTATGCACTTGTCTCACTTTCTTTACTCTTGCTCCTACTAAATACATTATTGCTGTTACCGAGAAGATTGAAAATGATTTATTCTTTACATATTTCAAAGCTAATACCTTACCATATAATAGTTATAAACTCTACTTTTAATTATAATATTATTTAATTATGTATATTTTATTTACCAATTATTGGAATAATGAAACGTTTATTGAGAAAGTAAAAATAGTAATCGAAAAAATACAAAACGCGAAAATATACATATAAATATTTTTTAGTAATAAATGTATACTGAATTAAGATAGCGAAGAAAAATGTAAGTACATATTTTGGATTTCATAAATATTAAATAAATACCGACCCAGCATTGGAATTTTTGTAACGTCAGCTTCAATTTTGATGTTCACGTCCTGTTGGTTCGTGACGGTAGGCCTTTCTTCTTCAAGTTCATTTATCTTTTCTTGATATTTCAAAAATCTGAAACCAATGCACGGATCATGTCCCGTGTTAGAAGTTGAGTCCAGGTAAAGGCAACCACTATTAGGACAGAAAAGCCTTTGCAGAAACGATCTTGACGGAGCTCTATCGACAGTAGTGTTGCCCTGTGCATGATTCAAACATTCCGATCTATTACGAAGTATTCCGCAGCATTCCAGCATACCGAAGATCAGCAACATTGCTGTGCCAACTAGAGCCAGCAATGCAGCCAAAGAGATTAATTGCCAAGAGAAATTCAATAATATCGTCACGGTATCCTCGTCTGTACGCATCGCGCAGAAGGGAGCAAGGATACTCCCAAGGATCGCGCAAATGAGATGTACGGCTACGACGTTGCAATAATCCTCCAGGGTGCTGTGAAAAATCCATGTGGAGACGAAATGGAACACGATACCTCCCAGGGAGCCCAATATGATAGCTACTTGCGGTGAATAATCGTTTGGTGCAGCCGACACTATTACCACGCCGGCGATCGTTCCTTGAATGCACCTCATTAACGTCCAATGATGATAAATATCACGGTCGAGGACGAAGTGTAGAGCTACGATTATCAATGTGCACGAGGACGCGGCTAGCAAATTGTTGACGTATGCGTGTGATGAGTCTCGTGTGAACATTCGGTACTTGTCATGCTCATGCGAGCTCGTGTACAAACCCTGCAAATGTACGAAATGTTGTACACTAGCAGTTAGCAATTCTTTTTTTTGCATGGGAAAAGAACGGTTTTGTATTTACAAATTTAGTTACGTATAGATGTCAAATTAATTTTGGATCGTCAAAATAATTGTGTCAAACTGATTGCTAGAATGTTGAAACTTTTGCATTACTTATCATGCTCAAACGTTCTACATAATTATTTTTATAGTCCAACAAAATTAAACTATTCTGTAACTCTTAACGATTGTAATTAAAGCGTTATAGTGTTGCGTAATTTTTTTATTATGTACAAAAAAACCTGCGCAACGACATCGCTACAGTTACAATCGTTAAGAGTTATAGAATAAGTCCCTAAATCGATAATTCCTATTTTTCTTCCTCGAATTAAATAAAGTTGATTTATTTAATTTTAATGTCTTTAAACGAAAGTAACAATATAAAGTCAAAGAATGACTCCAAAAACACACATTTTTAGCTTATTTATATTTTTGTAGTATTATATACGGTAGATAAGAAGAAATATGTTTAGGAAACCTTTTTGTGCAAAATTTTAAGACAAACAACTCTTAAACATTTTTTTTCGTACCATCCGTTTTAAAAAAATTCAGAAAAAATTTCTTTGGGAATAGTTTTACCCCTTTAAAAAAATTAATCAATAGATGTGGACGGGTTAGAAAACTATTCTGACTAATTCTAATCAAAATTTTACTATTATATATTAAGGAAGTATGAACTTTCTTTTTGTGTTAATATTTAAACAATATTGAATCAAATAGCAAATCATTTGGCATACAGTTCGAAATTCCATGGTCACAAAATCCGCTTTTTGGACTCGTTATATATTCTTACGTTTAAGATAAATCTTTATTTAATGTTATGCATAATGCTGGCGCCAGTATTTGGCACGAAACTGATATCCATGATTATTTTGTTTTAGATTTAAGAATTTTCTGTTTTAAACCCAACGTCCACGCTAGAAATCGATCTCAACAATAAAATCTCGGACAGAGAAAGAATTAACAAATCACATTTGAACAATTTGAATCACATGAGCGATGATGAATGATTGGTTAATTCTTTCTTCATCTCGAATCGATTTTTAGCATTGTGGACAATGGCCTTAAGAATAAAATATTTCTTTTAATAATAAATATTATTTCTATATTGATTCTATTTTATAGTACATCAAAGAATAATACCATATTTGATGAATACCCAGAAATCTTTTCTAGATGCAATTTTTGTAATGTGCTAAAGAAACTTAAATTTTTTCTGTCGAGCTTGACAACTATAATTTTAGATTATAAAAAATTAAGTATTTTTTATTCTATTAATTCTATTCTAATTTAACGGTCGCGTTCAACAAGATATTTACTTGAAGCCCAGCGAAGATTAACAGTAGACCTCCGAAAACATTCCGGGCAGAGTCAGGGATGATATTCGCATCATCCAAGTCTTTCAATCTGAACATTCTTCTGCCAAGAACGATGCATCCGATCAGGCCTGAGAGTCCTCCGATGATGTGAATCACTGCTGCACCAGCTTGATCCTTGAAGATCACCGTCGTTTCACCCAATTCGTTCTCCGCCATCCACCCCATCCATGCCCAATGGATGAGCAACGGTTGGATTAGGCCTGACAAGAGGATGCTCACCAGCAGGTATCCTGCTATGTGCATCCGGCCTGCGACGGCGGTGGTGCAAATCGCCGATGCGATTGCCACTGCCTGCCATCCAACGATCGCTTCGTTCTTGTCAATCGTTGGATCACCGATCCAATGACCCGCGCCGATCAGACCAATGATGTCGCCGTTGTAGGCAACGAGGAAGCCCGTTAGGAAGTACATAACGGTAACGCAACACAGATCAACTGCATTTTGAAGGAGTATCAAATTAACGTTGTTAATCGGCACACTGCCGATCTGGACGAAAACAAAGCCGATGCGCAGCAAAATTGTCAGGATGAGACGAATCAACGAATTCCAATGGAGATGTGTGGTAGAGACAGCAGTATAGTTGCCGAATGTGTGAGGCTGAACGGCATAATCGTAATAGTTCTCGGCGTAAAAATAATCTTTAGTAACGGACGACATTCTGTCTCCTCTTGAAGTTGGGTGTCCCTTCTATGCGTTATCACGTTATCATATCATTGTCGTAGTCGAGATACGCTTCAAGATTTGATACATTTTGTGTGCGGAGGTGACGTTTCTATTGGGGTTGGAATGATTGACAGGAGACTGAAATTGCACCTGAATGAAAATGACCCATATACAGAAGATTGAAGCAATATTGCTACAATGTTAGAATATTGCAGATTGCATTGTAATATTGCAGAGATATTATAGAAATTTAAATTAACAATACGCCTGCAAGATGTCAGATGTACATGCCTGTAATATTCCAAAAACATTGCAAAACTGTAATTCTTTAATTATGTTACTATAATAATAATATAAAAATATAATTTTTTATAATATTCATGTAATACAGTCTTTTAGTTTAATAGTGATTTTTATGATATAATAAGTAATATAATTCATTTTTATATTCAAATAAAAAAATTTATTAATCTATTATTTGATGGCCATTTCATTAGCTAAGTTTTATATTTATTTAAAATCAAAAGATTATATAATATCGAGTTTGAATACAATTAACACATCATTATTGGACAAAACAATAAGTAATTAAGCTGTTGTAAACGATTTATCGAAATATTAATTATTTTGCTATCAATGATATATTTATGTCTGATGTGAATGCAAGAATAAAAGTGCCCGAATTTTATCGATCAATTCATACCATCATTTTTTTAATCAATTTCAATTGATTCGAAGTGGGTTCGAATTAAAAAGAATCACTGTGATTAACTTAATCCATGATTAACTTACCAAGTAATTGTATAATATTATTATGTTAATGTGGATAATATTTATAGTTTATTTGGGACTCACACATATATGCTTTATTCTTATGAATAAATTTATCCTTTAGAATTAATACTTATTGGAATATTTATTAGAATATTTTATGATTTTATCATAAAAAAATTGCTTTTGGGAAGCACATATCACTAAGAAATGCGAAAAAAATTAAAATTAGTGAGATACATGTACAGAAAATAGTTTTCATTTTAGAGTCTTTATAAAAAATTTATCCAAATACATTATATTGTAATATTGCTGGATCGTTTCATTGCTATATAACAAAAAGCAGATATCTTAACATTGTTGGAATCTTGCAGCAATGATTCAGCAACCATCATGTAATATTGCAATGTTTCAGTGAAATTATTCTACAATGTTTTTTTGCAATCTTTCTGTGCTGTATGAAATAGCATGCGCAGTTGAATTGTCTGTTTTATTGAAAATTATTAAAGTGATTTTACAGACTTTTATACAGAAGTATATAATAGGTGCGTTCGGGAAGACACTATTTGTGTCATTCTATTTTCATCATTTATTAGACGTAAAACAACGATAAAATAACATAAACCAGCGGTAATGGCGTCTCCTCGAACGCACTTATATAATTTTCTATGACTGTGTTTCAAAATTGATTACTAGTATTGAAAATCTATAGTGCACGTGACGTGAATTGTAGATTTCCAGCTCTGACTACAGTAAATTTGGAATGGAACGCAACCTACGATATATATAGAAGTCTGTAGATGACACCAAGCTGCGTTCAGAAATATACACCGAGTGTCTTCAAGTATCATTATACAATGCTCGATATTCACCGAAAGTTAAACAAGTAAATTAATACCCTCGGTGTGTATTCCCGAAAGCAATTTAAATTACAGATCATTAAGAAAAGAGTGTAAAATTATTTAATACTTGTTTGTGTGGAATAGTCGCGGAGAAACATATTTCCATTCACCGATTTGAAACTGCAAAATGCAAGTCAATTAAAATAAAAATCGAATAAGAATGCCTCGCGAAAACAATAGATTTGTATTTATTGAAGTATCTTAAGAGAAAAAAAGAAAAAAATAATATCTAAACCAGGGTTTTACTAAGTTAATATTTTTTTTAAACTAAATTAAGTTAAAATTAAAGTAATTATAAAATTAATAAAATTAAGTTAAAAGTTGAAGGAATAAAGAATTAACTTAGTAAAAGTTAAGTTAAGATTGAATTAACTTAAGTTTAAAAAAAGTTAATTTTAAAAAAATTATTTTTGAGATTAGAATGTCCTAATTTTTCTTATAATGAAATTACTTTAAAGTAATCACTTACAAATATAGATTATTAGATAAATTTAACTTACACTTACAAATATAGATTATTAGGTAAATTGAATTTTATATTCACGGTGTAAATTATTTATATATAATAAGAGTCACACTATAAGGCGTTTTTGTAAAATCTTGCAAGAGAGAAGGATATATGTTTACATTATTTCTCTTTCTTTAAGCTTTATCTAACTTTCTTTAACTTCTAAAACGACTGCTCATGCATATTTACGACTAGATATTTGTTACAAAAATAAACGTAAAAATTTAGGAAATGGATGGATATGCAGTACTGTTCTGCAGTACAACAATTTTTTATCTAAGGCTCATTTCATATTTATGTTGCTAAAATATAACATTTATGATACCTAAAATTAGTGTCAAATATAAGCGGGAATTGACAAAACCTAGCGAATTAATAAAAATTGACTATCACATGGTGTGACTTTTATTATAGAATCTCTCATCGTAAAATCTCTTTTTTTAAATTAATTTTCTAAAGTTTAAGTTATAGTAAAAAAAAGTAAATTAGAGAAGTAGAACAATTTTTAATTTAAAAAAAGTTAATAAATTAAAGTTTAAAAGTAATTAAATTAAGTTAAAAATTAATGCATTTAAAATTAACTAAGTTAAATTAAAAGTTATTAACTTTTTAACTGTTTTTTTAAACTGTTAACGTTTTGAGTTACTACCCAACCCTGATCTAAACTAGTATAAAGAAATTTATTTTGAAATTAATGTTAGAACCTGTAACAATAATATATAGCATAACATTTTTTTATTTTCTGGCCGAAACTGTAAATATTGGATATTGTTTTTGAAAGTTTTCCATTTTATTAGAATAAAAAAAGAAAATTATAGAGTTTCCAACCGACGCGTCACGTCAGTCGGAAATTTTTTATTTTAAGAAAATGAAAACTCTCAAAAACAATATTCAATATTTAGAATTTCGACTAGAAAACGAGAAAAAAACATTACTGCAGTGTTTTACAATTTACATGGACCATTCCCTGCAACGTCGGAAGCTCGCGCATGTATACATATACGGTACGCGCTTGACAACGGAGCACGTTGATTCCGAGAACAGCGTTTCCATGGGCGACGATGTCTCCGCGGTCCGTACCTAAAAAATAGAAACGAATCAACCGAATAGTGATTCGAAATGTGCCGCTAACAGCAGCGTCAACGCTGTTCGATCCAGTTCGACCAATGCGCATCGAGCATGGCGCGGCGCGCATGTCACGTCATCGGCCGCCGCAAGGTCGGGGTCTCGGGATCCGCGCGCGCGATATCGTCTGCCCCTGCCTGCCGCGGACGGTAGTGCCGAGACTGCCGAGTGCGGTAGTCGTTCATAGCCGGTTGTCGGTTCGCTCAAGCCTCGCGGGTGGCAGGCGGGAGTTTGTTGTCCCAGTCGACTCGTGCGCGAGGGAAGAGCGAACAGCAAGTGATCCGCGCGTCGGAACGTCGTCGGACGGTGCGCCCGGCTCTTTGACAGCGACGACGAAATGGCAGCGGTATCGTTTCGGGCGATATTCGTCGTGAGGTGGTGCGAAATGAGCCGCGTGCTGACCGCCACGTCCTACCTGACCACAACAAGGCGGTACCGAAAGGTGAGAGAATGCACGTTGACAACGCAGCAATGTAAAACGAGCGAATCGCACCTGGGTTACGTTCAAATTCCCACATTTTTTGTGCCTCACACCTGAGTGCCACCCAAGTATCATTTTATATCCTTGTGTTCATTGATATGTTAAATAAAGGTAAATAATATCTGGGGAGTGCACTCGAGGTGGGAATCTGAACGCACCCCTACGTGTCGTGCGACCTGCGGTGGCCCTTCGGTCATTCCGCTCGATGGAAGTCTCTTTCCTCTCCCGGTTTCTCTCGGAGTAGTCGGGAGTATTTATTCGGAGCATACGTGGAGCTGTACAAGGGATCGTGTGACAAAGATCGGCGATATACATTGGTTATCTCGAAATCGGCGGGCATTGGTTCATTTTGAATAACATACGCGTGCGGAGGGTCAAATTAATTGATATTACGGGGCTCAGATGTCCACTTCTCATGGCCCCCATCCTACTCGCAGTCGCGATAGCTGCGTTTAACGTGTTACATGAGGTCCCCGAGATCCTACTTCTCCCACTCTCATCCACCCTGGCTCCAGTAGTTCCACCTTCAAGCCGTTTGCGTGTACAATGTACATATAATAGCGTTAGCAGGTCTTTATCACACACGCGATACCTTTGGTACCGCACCTCTTTATCTCGACACAAGTACTCAATCACAGGAAAGCCTATAATGTTAATAAAACCGGTAACGAGAGAGACGAGATACCGGATTTGAACGGAGTTAATCATTTCTCTTCAGATTACTCTTCATTTTTAATTCTTAGAATTACAAAAAAAAAAGAGGAAGAATTAAACCGAGATTAAAATTAAATTACATTGCTAGAAACGGATATAAAGTGTTCTGGGAAAAATCATATTTTCTTTTATGTTCTATTTGTTTTTTTTTCGGAAATTTTTTGCTGTTCGCAGATTAAATGAATAACAGATTACACTTAAATAATATAAAGTATAATTATAATTCCGATACGTGATATTGAACGTACGTGCGTGTTACTCCGCTATATTGTGAAAAAAATGTACTAAATTTTAATAAATATAATATTTGTTCGAATAGTAGCAGCTGAATATTTACTAAATGTATTTCATTTGGTACATGAACTATTCGACATAACTATCATTTTTTTTTATTTAGCAAAAATTTATTTACTGTAAGTAAATGTTAAATAAAATGTTAAATAAAATGTTAAATTAATGATATTCAGACAAATATTTAGTAACATTTAGAATATTTTTTAGTATGATGACTTTATATTAATATAATTTGTCGCGTAGAACGAGAATTGATAATTTCGAGAATAATGTAAAGCGAGAGACACATTTGTTACTTAATTATTTATTATCGTGGCACATGATCGCTTTAAATTATTTGATAATTACAAAATGATAACGCTAGTATAAACATACATGTTCCTAGCAGAATTAACGCGAAACATTTGTAATATATGTTATTAAAAAAAATTGGAAATTATTTCTAATTTTTTTAACGTATATCTACTATTAAGAAATCTAGTCTATAAATTAAAAAAAAACAATATAATATATTCTTCTTCTGGTTTCTTTTTAAAAGAATTATTATTTAAGAAATTTGCACTAATTCCGCTGCGTATTAATTGTAAATGTAGGAACAAAAGTAAACTGATAGTTTATTTTTCCTTATTGAGAAAAATTAGAACAAAAAGCTGAAAAAGCTGCAAAGCTACTAAATATACTTCTAAATATTTACATCGATAATATAAATATTAAACACATAATATCAAATCATTTTGTGTCATGTATTTGCTTAAAGTTAATTAGCTAGTGTTCTTAGTACCTACAAGAAATATACGAGTAACTTACGCAAAAAAATTTTATTGTTAAATGAAAATATTATCATTCTTCTGATTACTGCACGCAAACGTGTGGTTACGAGATAAAAAGCAAATCATACACACATCCCGATGCGTATGCGTCCACCATGTGCGCGCTGTGCAGATCACATCTGCAGTATGACAGCATTAATTACCATAACGCTCAGTAATTAAAGAAATTGTATAATTATAATGGGTTATATAAAATGAAATGAGAGGAAATATTTCTGCAATTTTTTTATTTCTGATTATTTTAATTCCGATATAGAAATATACTTCAATTATTTATATGTGATTCTTAATTTAACATTAATATTCATGTTTTTATATTTTGTTTATAAGAATTATAAGATATACGCATTTACGATAAGACTATTAAAACGAAATTAAAACGGCAATAATATATTTATAGTTACTTATGAAACTAATGATTAAGATGAAATGATTAAGATGAATATGAGAAATAATCAAAGAAGTAGAATAATGATATGAATATTATTTTATTATAAATATTGTCATTGCTTTATATTAAATTTTAATATAGATGTCAACTTCATGTTAATATACAATCCAGCCTTTTAAATCAGCATCTATATAGTCATTTATATTTAGCATGCCGTCAATCGATTTTTAACATTTTTTATAGCTTAAAATAAACCGCCTTCGCAAACTATCATCGAACAAAATGCAAAAAATATGACGTTCAAAGTAAATAAACAGCTGTATGACCTAGACAGAAAGAACAATTTTATTAAAGTATCTAAAAATTTAGGTATAGATCTTAAAGTAATTTTGTTGACCTATCAAAATAATTATGTAGGAAATTCAAGCATGAGAAATGATGATGCAAAATGTTTAACATTCTAATAAGCAGTTTTTACGCAGAACGTCCTATATAATTTTTTGCTGATTCCAATAAAATAATTTTAGCTAAATCTAGCTAAATTTTTAGATACTTCATCAAAACTGTCTGTAATGATGTAAAATTTTTATAGATTTAACGAGATTCAGGAATGAATTATCAAAAATAGAAGCGAATTGTTATTATCAAACATTCTTTAGAATACCACATGTTTGTTTTCTTACAGAATTGTATAATCCAGTAATTTTTTTTCGATTCCCCTTTCAGCGCTGGTGTATAACGGAAATTCAATTTCTGCTCTGTGGACTTTGATAGGAACATCCAATTAATAGAATGCTCGTGGTGAGCAATATATACTCTTGTTCTCGATGTAGACATTGCAATTTCGATAACCGAACCGATTTTCGATGAATTTCCCGGGCATATCTTCGGTACAAAAGCATTTGTGTCCAAGTCGCGTTAAACGATCCCGAGTTCATCGTCGCCATGGGAAGAGAAATATTTTCTACGCGAAAAATACAGGTATCACCTATGCTCGTAAATCAAATAGCGTCGCACTTTAGCACCGACCATTGCGCTAATATTTCACTCGGCTCTTAGCAATGCTTCGCTGCTCGACCATTTTCTACGTATTTTGTACGTACAGATTAAAGTTCTCAAGGAGAAGTTCGAATACCTCGGTTAAAACGGATAAGAAGAAAAGGATAAAAAATATAGGTCAACATAGTGTGCTTAAAATAGACATGATCATGACACATACTGAGAAAAATTTTTGATATTTATAACATGATATAATAATTATTATAATAGTAGTGTAATAATCATACATGTTATGTACTTGGAAAAACAATTTTGCTTTAAACATCTAAAAATTAATATAACTACAGATATATATCTCAGAATAATTTGCCATCGAAATAATTATGTAAAAAATAATTACGAAATAAATGTAATGAGCAATACTGCAAAAATGTTTGATATTCTAAGCATTCAGTTTGAATATTCTACGTAATTGTTTTGATAATTCAATAAAATTAATTTTATCTGTATATATGTACCTAAATTTTTAAATACTTTAATACACTCATTTGTTCGTGTAATAATTTATAATTCTATGAAAAAAATATAATTTAGTATTCGAAAATGACTGTAAATATTGTATAATTATTATTAAATATCATATAAAATGTGGTTAGCTTAAAAAATGATACAATTATAATTTACAGTTTAATTATGATGAGTGTAACCATTTATTGTAATAATAATTATATTTTGTAGTCATTTTTAGTGCTATATATATTTTTTGATAGAACTATGAATATAATTATTACTAACATTAATAATCATAATTACACACAATAATAATCATAATTATAATACTAAAATAGGTCAAATACTGATAACTTTTCTCATCGTCAGTGCCTTTGATTTTAGTGTGACAATTAATATCACTGATGTTTTTCGAGAGATCCGTTTTATTGCTTATACAATAAATAGTAAATGTATAATACATAATTACTATTGCAAGCGACAATATTTTTGTATATTCTAATCTAAAATCTTTTTTAAACCACTGATTAAACATACGAGGAAAATTTTTAATATTTGTGTTTATAATTACAGTAACGTAATTTAAGCATAGCTCCATTTTTAAAGTTATTACTGCTGTTAATGTTAGTAATTATAATTATATTTATATTTCTCTATCAAAAAAATATACAGTTGGTACCAAAAGTGAAGTTATAAATTATTGTTAAATTTTTTTTCTAATAATTGCAACCATTTTTTAATATATAAAAATAAACTCGTAGAATATAATATTCGCATAAAATTTATGCGGAATTTAAAAAGTAAAGCGACGTGAAAATTAAATTAAAAATTTATGCAGAATAAAATAATGGAGAAAGGTGGAACGTATATATTACATATACACGTATGAGTAACGTAGGTAGTTTGTTTTTCATTTAAAAGTTGACATAGTCAAAATTAAAACAAAGTAAAAAGTGGTATGTAATTAATGTATACTGAAAAATGTGTAGAATGTTTAAATATGTCATATTTTCGCGTAAGTTAAATATGCTGTTGTGTAGACTATGCATTATCTGACTCGAGTTTATTCGTGTCAGTACAATCTGGCTAGAATTCTTCAAATGAATAACTTTAACTATAACTTTAAGGAATCTTAGGATCACCGAGGTACTTCACATGCGCTTACTATATACGTCAATAACGCTCTTTTCTCATGTCTCTTAGCTGTGATAAATGTCAAGGGAGATAAATCTAGTCGCAATCTGCCGCGATCTTCTCGGCATTTATAAATATTCAGTGTTCCTCAGATCGCCACACCGAAAATATACCGTATTCTTGAGACTTGTTTTAACCTCGAAAACATTCCACGAATTGTTCTTTGTCGTTAATTTTATTGAAGCAAAATCTTAGGATAGCAAAATAACATTTTCGAGAGATTGACTTTAAGTCATACACGGCCTGTGAATGTAAGATTTATTCGGAATTCTTTTACCATACCAAAATTAGAATCTTATGTCATCACTCGACTCGAGAACATTTTCATCGACAAATTTGGTCTCATAGAAATCGAATTTGTCAGCTTTTAAATTACGAATCTAAAAATCTAAATGCAATTTGATATAATTTGAATATGAAAGCCTCAATAAGTTTTTAAACTTGGATCTTTTTCCCTTTTTCAATTTTAACTGAGAAGACAAATTATATAATTAATGATACAACAGGGGATTATAAAAAGTTTCGTCGATAGCTTCTCTTTTATTCTTGTTCTTCCCTGCTTGTATTAAAGTCACAGACTTCTATAGTAAAGAAACTGTGGTTAAAACACATAAATTTGCGTCAAGTTCTAAAAAGAACCGCTCAGTATCGCACAATTTTATTTAAGTGTATCAGCATCAACTTTCTTTACTGTTGCATAAATTCAGCGATATGTAAAGTTTGCAAAAAATGAGTCTTGGAATGATATATATTTCAATGACTCATCGTTTGTGATACGCACGTTATGTCATTACGTCAGATGGAGCCCGACGTTTTTTCAAAGAGCACATTTGGTTTGGTAGTATTTCATTGAGTCGTCACGGATTCTCATTAACCTCTTTACGCGTCACCTGATATTTTACAACGATCACGTAACATATACCGTTCTTAAGACAAAATGGACGGATTTCAATATTTCTCATTCGTTTTACTCAGAAAAAAATAAATGAGACAATGAATGAGACACTAATTAATAGATCGTGAAAAGGTCGACCTAATTCGAAGCTGAATCGATTTGATTGACCAATTCGATAAAAGATTTTACTTCTCTCAGCTTGGATTGTCTCGATGAAATTACCACCGGGTCAATTGTCGGCATTTTGTGGACAATGCCATTCGAAGCGACAATCGTGGTGAGAAGCGCAAGGCAACTTTAGTCAATCGATTTTCTGTCTATCTATTTTCGTCGTTACTGATACGTGCGTTTCGACATAACAGCTTATCTGCATAAATTTGTTGACTCATCTCAGGTGACAGACCTACTGGAAAATATGACGTCATACGTTATGTCATTGCCGTTACGTCCGTAGATGAATAGCAAGAATGTAACGGTACTTATTTTCGTTCAATTTTATTGAAATAGCTTTCCACAAAGTGCTCGCATTTAAAATGTAGAAATTCTAGAAGATGTGACATGTGAAGAGTATAAATCTTGGAAACTTCAACTGATCCACATAAATTTGTTGACTCACCTTAGATGACAGACCTACTGGAAGATGTGACGACACGTCATACGCTATGTCATTGCGGTCACGTCCGTAGATGAATATCGATGTAACGGTATTTATTTTTGTTCCATTTTGAACTTATTTATTTTCTATGAATTGCCCGCATTTAAATGTAGCTTCTAGAGCGTGTGACATGCGAAGTATAAGTCCTGGAAATTCATGCGATAATTGCTATCGGATTTAATCTTCAATGATCTTTATATGTGTGCTTTTCTCGGAAAAAATATAATGAATAATTGCGCAAGCGGTAATAGAGGAAATTGCCTATAAAGCTGTTAACTGATTAGGTTTGAGAGATAATTAGAGAGAGTTAATTAATTAAAATTAATTAAGTGTGAATAGAATGAATAGAAATAACAGTTTCGAGCTAATACATCGAAATGTGCGAAATAGTATTGAATAATTACTATAGAATTCCTGTAAATCGATTTATGAACGAAATCAGCATGAATATTTCAATAATTCGATTGTGATTAATGTAATGTAATATTCTCAATTATTATTAGCGATGTACTCTCTCAACGAATATATTTCCAGTTAACATTGGAATTGGTGACATAGCTTTCTATGCTGCTGACCTTTTTAGTGCAGAAATATTTCCATTTCAATTTTAAATTCAAATAAAATTCACGCCGTGCACAGTTTGTAGATGAGTTATTGGTTCATCGCAATGTACAATGATCCCGAATTCTTTTTCAATAACGAATCACAAATTTGAAAAATTGTCCGTGTATTTCAGCAATGTTACGCCAATTTTTACTGTGAAGATGACATTCTATTCTTTCTGGATTAAATCATGTCTGCAAACGTTAATTAAAAATTTCTAGAGTCTAAGGCTTTAATTATTCTTTTCGACGAAAGCGAAAATAAATATGAGCACGAAAATTAATTGGTTTCTGCAGAGACGAAATAAATACGATATTTTTATAACCGACATCATTCTACTAGCTGAATTTTTTTCCTTTAAAGTTATAGAAACTTTCCACGGAGTTCCATTAACCTTCTAAATTCGATGAAAACTCATCATACAACCACTTGAACTTACACAGTCCAGGTTTTTTTTACTGTGACACCTTTAAGTTTCTGAAACATTCCACCGAGTTTGTTGCATATTTAGAAGTTAAATTAGAAGATGGAAAAATGAAATGTTTCATCTTGATTTTTAACATTTTCTTTGGTAACTAATAATTTTTTTTATCCGTTGTCAATTTGATTACTGCCACGTGTTTATCCAGCATACATATATGATGCCATATAGGCCAGATCTTATCTTAGATACATTACGTTTTATTCCGGAATAACAATAATAATTTTTATGAAGATGGATATGAAGATAGTACCATAAAACCTACCTAAGTGTTATCAAGTCTGTGTATTCTGAAAGATTACATGTTTATCTTTACGAAAAAATAATCTTGCTGAAGTATTTAAAAATTTAGTAGATCTGAAGATTATTGTATTGTACTATTAAATAAAAGAATTGTGTAAAAAAACTCAAGTATAACGAGTAATGCTGCAAAGAATTTTGATATTATAGCAACTAGTTTGAGCGTTTTACAGCGTTTATTTTAATCCAATAAAATTATTTTTAGATTTATATCTAGCTACTTTTGAGATGCCTTAGTAAAACCGTTTTTCCCGTGTTGAAACGAAATCTATCAATTTTGCAATTAAAACATTAAATATTTTCCATATATTTTTTATATTTTATATATATATATATTTATATATATATATATAACATATAAATATTAGGTGTTGGAATTAATTCGTAGCGTTTTATACAAGAAAGAAAGAGCTGCATGTTCATCGGTATTAATAATCATCGGTACTAATTTTTAGTGCTTCCATAGTGAGCAAAACAATACTTACTCTCGAATATTTTCTAGGCGACACTGGGCGGCACTTTATTATGACTGTCGAATATATTGGTCTCTATTTCACCCACGATAAATTTTACAAGGATATAACTATTGCAATGAAAAATCGGTTTTATGACAATACAGCACATCACTTTCTCGTATTATTTTTGTAGCAGAATGCATACGTAATAACCAGTACTTTGTTAGTCTTCATGTTCACGATTTATTTAAGTCGCACTATCGTGTATCCTCCGCATTTTACAAGCTCTATTCAAGCAGTATCTCATTCGTGGAATTTTTTCACTAACACAATGTTCGAAATAAATAGGCTATTATTGAGTTAACCACACATTGGACAAATGTTATCTATCTTGAGAAGCCACATGTATTAAAAACTAAATTATAGGACTTTTATTTTCGTATTTTATGTTAGCGAGCGGTTTCCGTAAGGAAACTAAATCTCGTAATATTTTATAACATTACAGTCCTACAAACGCGAAAATACGTACTCCTTGGTAATCTTTAATCAGAAGTAAATCTGTGTGCCTTTCAATATTTCAAACATAATTGCTTCTATATTTTGTTAAGGGAAAAAATTATTGTAAAAATCGCAAAGCAAAAAATAACAGTTCTAACTTTAAAAAATATTATATTATAATAATGGATTAAATTAAAATTAAGTAAAAATTAATTAATTTAAAAGAAAACAAAAAGAATTAAAAAACAGTTTAATATGCCATGAAGGAAATGTAAACTGTATACAATATAGACTATACATGTATAGTTATATATTCTGTTTCGAATAATATTAAAGTTCTCAAGATGAACTAAAATAGATAGATGTTTCATTTGTCACCCGTCATTAAGTCACACGCATGGCTTACTAATGCAGCTTTAATTGCGACGTCTTGTTTATTCGACTTTGTGCTTCAACATTAACGAACTATTGTCTGTTGTATGTTTAACCGGTAAAGCTCGTTAGCAAATCTTGCATCGCTTTCTTCGAAAAGTCGTCGACAAACAAAAATAAAGTTAACCTTAATACTGGTTGTCGAAATTCAAAAATATAATTATAGTTAACTTGATTAGTTACGGTTAAAGTAGATGTAACATATAAAATTTTGAAAAATGACATTTAATATGCATTTTTATATTATTTCAGATAATCTAGATAATTATTTGACTTTTTGTTTTCCATGTATCTAATTATTTTAATGAATATTGTTAGTTTTTCATCAAGTCGGATTGTAAAGCAGGAGTTGTAAAGCAGGGGATTTAACTTAATGTAAGTACTGCCAGACGGGAGAAAGTCTTGCTATCTTCTGTCAATAAATATTGAAAATTACGTTACGAAGAGAGAGAGAGAGAAGATAAAGAGAGAGAAAGACACTCTAGCACTTAATTACAAAAATAAATCTTTGAAAAAATATTCGATACTCAAAGTAGCCGATTTAAGTAATCGTTCGCAACGATTAATTTAATTTAACTTCTGACTTTGGTTTATTGCGTGAAATTTTTTATTTGTTTAACTTTAGTTAAATTGACTTTCTTGATTCAATCAAACAATAATTAAAGTTGCTCGAACAATGTTGAAGCTGCGTTGTATCATTAATCTTCAACGATCATTCTTGCATTTTAAAAATTTAATCATTTAGTAACTGTACAAAGGAGAGAATATAATATTAAAGTGATTTTGTAGATCTCCGATATATTACTAGAGTTTATGTTTGCTATGTTCAAAACTACAGTTCTAATTTGGTTCAGTACAATTTTAGTTTATCAGTTTTACAAAATAGCCATACATAATTAATCAGATTTATTGGACTACTGACTGTTCAAATAAATCTGCCATGTGCAGCTATTATGAGAATATAGCTGTTACGAGTCTAACAATATTATTCATATGCGAGCTAATAGCCGCTGGATATTAATGGGAAATGCTAGAGGCGCACTTTATTAAGTGAAAAGTGCCAGGCGCAGCTATTGTGGAAAAGTTGCTGGTCTCACCAGTTTACAGATTGATGTAACCGTTACAGAGTTATCCAAGGGGTTCCGGACTGCGGAGGCTGCGGCAAGCAGGCGCCATAAACATCGATCTGCTCTGCTGCGTCCCAGCCTACTCTGGCAAGGACAATCCTTGTTATCGTTGTTGCTCTTGTAAGAGAACACTGTCTTTTTGGACACCATAAGAATGTGCTGAATCCGAAATGCAATAATCAAAACTCGATTAGCAGACATTGAGCGTGCAAATGTATCGCTGAGAGCTTTCTTGCCTTCGACAATTAGACAATATTAAATATATTATTGATCTATATGCGAATGAAATCCGTTTACGATAGAGAATTGTTCGAAATATCTCGCTGCAAATTTTGAGACGCTACAAATACGAGTAAAACAGCTGCAGTAATTTCAGAGATTGACGCTGCGCACTGTGAGATTCATTCCTCCTTATGTAATTGAAATTTTAAGTCTGCTGTAGAGGTTGTGCATCATGTCGTGCAAGATCTCGGATTTGTCTACGACGTGCTTTGTTTCAGCGCAACGTGCTATGCAATAATTAAATTAATATTCGGTACAGAGGAACGATTGTTCGATAAATGAATTTCTCTGACAATGGTAATTATAAGCAATTATAAGAATTTTGCCAAAATTATTTGATCGTTGCAGAGCAACTTTTAAAAGCAACTATGTAAAAGAAATCAAATACCGGATATCCGATATCTGGTATCCGGTAATTTTACGATCCGATATGTCCCTAATATATCCGGTTGAAATTTGATATCATTAAATTGTTGATTTTTTTCTAAATAACTTTCTCGGAATCCGGTCGTGTAACCGGAAAATGTCGGATATCCGGATATCCGACATTTTATTATTTGATCAAATTGATATTTTTGCTCAATGAATTAAAAAAAGTGTAAAAGTATAAAAGTTGCATAAGTGTAAAAGTTGCATTTACATTTTAGTAAGAAATATATAATTACGATAAAATTGAAAATTGATATACTATATGATAAGTTTTCTTTGAATGAACATCTTGCTCAATAATATTTTGCAATGTTTGATAAGCATTTCTCTTAATAATATTTTGTATTGAAAAAATAAACAGTTTATTTGATTAATAACAAATTGGAATAACATGACGATTACAATTTAATAAAGCTGATAATTCTGCAATATTGAAAGCTATTATTTGAGACCCAACAATGTCAGTAGAATTTTACGCTGACCTAATTTGTAGCCTCAGTGACAATTACTGACAAATACTGAAAATTTGCATTTCTATCGGTTCTCTTGACGTAAATATCTTATTGATGTGTTGGATATACTATCAATGTTTTTATGAGATATTCAATTTCTTCGATAGGCACATAAAGTGTCCGAACAATATTACGGTTTCAAAGAAAACTGCGGACAGGGACAATAATTGAATTGAGCAGTATGGACTGCCTCGTTCTCTTAATTTCAATTTTCCGAGAACTTGTATGTGAATTTAAACAAATAAATTACCAGCGAATAATTCATTTTCCACATCAAGATAAATTCAATACATTTTGAATTTATGAAAAGAAAGTCTCCTGCGACACTTTTATCGTTATATAAATTTACAGTAAGCACTGTAAGCAGTTATATACGAATAAAATATCGTCGTTCTGATAGATTGATTTGAACAACATCGATTTACATTACGAATAAAATATCTGAATAACCGCTGATTGCTGCCACGTTTTTTATTTAACGTATAAATCTATTGCTAAGTTAGTGATGTAAATTTATTTTACATATATACAATTTTGTACATGTATTTATAACTCTTTTTAAAATATTTTTTCTCTTTGATCGATTTTATAAAAGAGCTTTAACTTGCGAGCACTTATCGACATCAAATAATATTGAGGAATATTCGAATAAAAGAGAACAAATAGAGATATAAAGGACAAGTAAATGGAGATGGAGATAAACTGTCACCGCATTTGAGCGAATCATTGCTGATCATTATTCACCATATATGTATGCTCGTTGAAACCACAGGAGAATCGTAAATTCTCAAACCTCGTATAGCGCGAATTAAGAGCTTTCGCGATGAAAATAAATCCTCTTCCAATTATGACGCTTCATTATATTATTTTCCGCACGTTTTATGCACATTTGTTTCATATAGAATCAAGTTATTTTCGCGATTAATTGCTGTTATATTTCAACGGTATTGAGTTACAATTCTTCGAAACTTTTAAAATATTGATAAATGAGAAATATCTTTTCAGTTGTATCTCAATGCCTTAATCACTTTTACGTGAATATATATATATATATATATATATTACATAAAAATATTATTAAGCGCTAAACATAATTTTTTATCGAAAAAGTTCTTCTCATTTATTTGTGCACAAAAGAATTTTTCGAAGTATCTGAAAATTTAGTCAGACCTAAGAATAATTTTGTTGGATTATTAAAATATTGTAATTATGCAAGGAAATTCAAGTAGGTATAATAAATAATGATGTAAATTTTGACATTCTAGCAATTAGCATACCTATTTGTTTTGATGATCCAACAAAATTATTTTTAGATCTGTAGCTGGCTAAATTTTTGAATATTTCAGCAAAACCATCTATTTCATGTGTTATTATCAGTCTTTTATTTATTGTATATATTGTCTTAAAATTTTTTTATGTAGGAATGTGAAAAAGAAGATATGTCAATTTTGATAATTTTATTACAGAATGTTTCACGTCAGTAAAAACCTTGTGTCTTAAAGTTTTATACTTTATAAGCGAGAATCAAGTTGTCCTTCTTGCATTTTGTAGTATGATGCGAGTACTCTTTACTCTCTAAGCCAGATTACATAATAACTTCTAAGTTCCATTCTAGAGAATTGCGTGTAATCTGCGCATCTCGCACGACTCGATACATTACATTAAATTCTTTTAACGATCACAACAGATTGCGACAAAGAAATAAGAGAATGTTTTTTTTATTAAAAAAAAAATAAAAGCAAATATTGTTTGGTCATTTTGAATTTCTGCGAATATTTTTACCTATCGATTTTTAATTTTTTATTTTTAAACACGTACAACACATTTTTTTTATTTACAACATATTGTTATCGCTAATCGAAAAAAAGTTACACGCAGTCTTATATATCTTTTCCATGATATAACATTTTTTTCAAGATTTGACAAAGTAACTTATAATATACACTATGTTTATTGTATAGTATATTTTTAATTAACAAGATCAAAATATAAGTTTAGATATTTATTTGAATTCGCAGTTTTTATATGATATGGAGTATCGTCACAAACAAAAACATTGCGGTCGAAATGTGGTTGGATTAATGCAGCATTCATGCACTTATTGTATCGTATTCAGTTATCTAAACACATCATAAAAAAGATATTATATTTGACGATCAGAGACAAGATATAAGTTTTTATATATGCGTTTACGATGATAATGTAACGTAATATAACTGTTGTAATGTAATATAACTGTGCGTGCAGTGATTTTATCTAATACTATTTTAATGCCTTTCGGTAAAACTTTTAACGTCTATCTAGGGTTTAACAACGTCAATTTCAGCCCAGAACAATGACTTTGTCAATATCTCTTTAAGACTCGACGAAAGTAATGTACTCTGACAGCTACCTTGTCACTAGATTTAGTCAAAGGTTTCTCTCTCTCTCTCTCTATCCCCCCTCTCTCTCTCTCTCATTTTTTTATCGGAAAAAGTCTCCAAATTTACACAAGCGGTGAAAACTTCGTCTGTTATCGGACGTAAATTGCGTTGGAACATCGATACACGTGGAAAAATGAAAAATGCATATCTATCGCATCATTTATACGTGTACCTGACACCGCATGGCTGGACGAGGCGTTTTTTATCGTGGAATTCGAAATTTGTAATACGAGAACGTAACAGAATCACTATGTGTTTGTGCCGCACGACGTGAATGCGCTTTGTAGATCACAAATCGTGGGGGGAGAATTTAATCGACACGACGATATAGGCAATCGCGTGCGTGCTATGATGTATATGTACTTTAGCAGACATCGATAAGCAAAAAGGCCGTAAGTTGGATTAATACGAAAGCTCTAGTTTGAAGCCGAGCACTTGGCTTTACCATTATCACATCACGTCATCGATCCAGCTCAGCGTCCAGCTCCACTCGACATACAGTGCGGAAAATGTTTTTAGCTTGTGTAATGGTCGGAAGCAATGTTGATCGAAAGGGCGTATCGGTTCTATGTATATGAACCAACGAAATTGTATCGTGCTTACACCAAAAAAAAAGTTGAATGCCTTCAGCCAAACTGTTTAAAGACATTTTTTAACAGGAACCAAATAATTTTGTTATATAACAAAAATTTCAGTTGCTTTTACAAAATAATTTCTCTACTTTGTAAATAACAAGAAATTTGTTTATATCAAGTAAACAATTCAGTTCGCATAAAATTACAGTTTTGTTTCGGTCATTTTAACTAAAATTTTTCTTCAGTACATTTTAATCAAATTTTTGTTGTTTGTCTAGTAAATTATTACTATGAATCTAATACTATAAAGAGTTTATATTATCTTGCTTATTGTAAAATAGTTTATTATATTACAAAGAAGAAAGCGATAACGGTTTTTTGCAATTCATTTTTTTACTATTGTTGCCGCATCGCAAGAAAATGTTTTCCTGAGATTTTCTACTTTATTGTACCTCTGTATATCTTCTAACACGCAATTTGCGTCATGGATGAAAGAAAGACACATTATCTTTGTATGTGTGTAAATATATTACATTTATTTCTTTACAACAGTTATAACATGTTACTGTTTCTTTCATCAGAGATAGTTGAAATATATACGTTTCACATTTACAATACTGTGTAGTGAAAAATGGTGACCCGGTTTGAAACGAAGTTATAATGGCATGTAACACGAGAGTCGATGGAAGATTAAATAGAGGATGAAATCATGTAATCTCAATGCGCTAATTAAAAGCTGCAAAATGTTTGTAAAAATGTGCGTTTTGTTTCAACTTTGCCATCGTAGTGTGACTTTATTCAATATAACAATGCATAATATACTTTTGATGACGAAAATTCAAAAGATTGCCTAAATTCAAATTAATATCTTTATATAAATAGATCTTTGATCTCTGACTATTAATAGTGCTAAGAGTCGAGAAAAGTTATGTGAATATACATGAGTTGTAGTGATATTGAATTCCTACATTGATTTTCGGTATATCTCTTTCATTATTACGCTGGTATGAAAACCGCGCGATAACCGCGTATGTGAAATTCAGCACCTCGCAGATTTGCACTGTTCGCAAGTAACCAATTAAAGAGTTACGCCAAGTTGACCGAGTTCTGTACTGATATTTCTTATATAAACATGTATCTCATTTTGCCTTGTAAAATATTTTTTATAGAAAAGTAGAAAATAATCCGCGATATAATAGTGATATAACAATAATACTCTATTTAAAATTTTCTGTTCACAATTATTTAATGATATATTATGTTATAAATTATTTTATAATTATTTAATAACTATTTTTTATTTTTATTGTAATAAAGTCTATAATATTTGTTTTGAGTAAATTTTTTTAAATTATCTAAAATTTTTATTAAAAAATATATTTCTCTTATATTACAAAAATATATAAATATCGCCTAATGTAATGTTAGTATTTTTTAAAAAGGTTATTATATTTTTTATTAAATTTATTTTTATTCTATTGATAGAATCTTGACAATGACACTAAAAAAAAGTATTTAATTTTAAAATATTAAACTGTTTTATCATTTTTTTCTCCGTTTTTTAAATACACATTTCAAGATATTTTAATTTTAAACTTTTTCAATAAATAGAGCACTATGTGTTTGGATTTAAAATATTAAAAGTTTAGAATTAAAATATGTTTTATTATTAAATGTTTGTTTTGCAAAGATGTTTTAAACATAAACATTTTAAACACTCTGTACTTTTTAGTGAACCTATTTCAAATTATAAAAATTATCAGACTATTTGAACTAGCTTTTCTATTCTGACTAGCGACCTTAAACAGCAGGATTAAATTGTATTGTAGATTATAGACGTATAGTACACGCATATCAAGTGCTCGTAAATCACAGACACTATAATTAGAAATACTTAATTAAAAATACACTTAAATTAAGAACACATATTTTCCTTGCGTTATCACATTTCGTGAAAATTATAGACACACCCAAGTTAATTTTTAAATTGGACACGTCTTTCAATTTGATAGAAAGTGAATACGCGCGTAACGTTATTCCTTGGAATAGGTGGACTTTATTTTTGTTTTGAAAAGCAGACTAAATGTATCCGTATAGATTAAGAAACGTGATACTCTAAGAGATTACGGATTTCAAGATAAATAACAGGGTTATTTTCTGTTTTTTGTTTCTACTAAAAGCTTTTTTATCCTCAATTAAATCGGAGTCTTGTTTTTCTTAATAGAGTAATTATTTTAAAATCATGCTATCATAACATTTTTTTCTCTTCCTTCTCTCTCTCTCTCTCTCTCTCTCTCTCTCTCTCTTTTCTTTCTCTCTGTGGGAATTATTGGAAAAAATATTTTAACTCTTAATTATTAGATAATTAATGATAGGCGTGTCTCTCAATGTGATTTACGTTAATTTCAGTAATATACCACGCTAGAGCGTATATCAGTTAAATTTTTAATTCACGCTATAGACAATCTACATGTGTTCTTTTATTTAAAGACATTCTGTTTATAAATTTATATCATTCGATTGTACATAAGTACGTCTGCAATTGAGATATACGGTGGACACTGTACAATAATAAATATCGTCGATATAGAACGAAGCATCTACATACAATAGATGCATTTGCATTTCACAGGCAATCGCGCGCAACTTGCTAAAAATTTCAAAGTCAGTCTTTTTACAGCAAGGTGCAAATACAGTTCCCGTGGATGCCGCAGTGAAATCGATGGTGACGCTTTGCTGAGACTACGCCGGGGTAAACGCATCGGAAGTAAGAGATGCAGGAAGAAACTAGGCCACTAGAGCGGAGATAACAGGAAACCGATATAAAAAGGGTTGCACACTTTTAAAGAAAGAGATATCAATAGATATGATTTTCAAAATTTTTACATTTAAATGGTTCCTTGGTTTTGTAAGAAGAAATTTGTCTGCATCAATATCTTTAATTCGATGCACAATGTATATCTACAATTCGTTCACGATCCGTGTGTGAAACAATATTACAGAAGTAATATTGGTTGGCGAAGCATGTCCGCAAAAAATTGCTCATATGTCCAGCTATAATTTTTATTTACATGAGCATTGACATTAAGGTACTTAACTCAGTATGTTATTTAAAAAATTACTAGTGACTGTAGATAAATATATGTGTGAAAATGAATATTTCTTCCAAAGTAATATCCTCTTTCAATTTATAACCAATAGGAAGCAATGTAATTTCTAAGAACTTGCTCTTTTTACGAAGAATAATAAAAAATTAGTCATTGAAAAGTAGCAGGATTATAATTAATTAACTATTACAATAATTGGGATATAAATTGGATATAAAGTATAACTGTATTGTAATCGAGTATATTTTTTATTTGTACCGATTTATAATATATCATTTTTTTTTGTAATTATTTGAAAACCTTTTTACTTTATAAAATACATTATTATTATCTCTTGTTAGTTTATAAAATCCATTATTACCTCTTGTTACTTTATAAAATACATTATTATTATCTCTCAGATCTTTACTCGCTATAGAACTTTACAGAATTAATGATGAACTCTAAAGACAGTTTTCTGGTCTACAATAAAGTTTAGAAGGAAAATGCGCTGCGTTCTATAATGTATTGCATTTTTATTTTTACGTATTATTTTTCTTTCTATTTCTTTCTATCTCTTTCTTTCTCTTTCTATTCTTTCCTTCTTTTTCTTTTTTTTCTGTTCTCTCTATCCATTTATCTCAATTGACTCTTTCCGTCTTTGCCTAAAAATAACGATTCTTTTTCTTTTGAAGAATCAATAAAGCCATTGAAATAGGGGATACGCTCTCCTGAGAATAGAAATCTGTACCGTTTTATCCCATTTTATTTAATCCAATAATCAGTAATATTATATTCCATATAACATGAGCTACTTATTATTATATAATCAAATTAAAAATTTTTGTGCAATAGAAAAACAGTTACGTTATACGAAGTATTTTTGTCCCGAATTATTATTATATTAATTACCTATAATGCGAAACCATAACGGTCTCTCACGGTATGTACCATGATTACATTTTTGCTGTTAAACTCTGATTGTATCAAGCGTTCTATATTTTGGACAGGCTTTTCATCAATCAATATTGCATTTCCATGCTCTGAAGTAAATATTATGCGTGCTTTTCAAGCAGAGATTTCTTCACTAACGTATTTTCGAGTATCTATACTTGAAAAATAAAACAATAGCGTACATAGTCATAATAATATATATAAGCTGAACAAAACATTTTTCGAAAACTTTTCTCAAAAAATAAGCTAAAATAAGTTAAAGAAAATTACAAAAATGACAAAGTTTTCAGTATATTATATGTTACGCAATATAGCTTGTTAATAGTAATATGTAAGTATGATATTAAGAGTACAATACCCTAATCTCTTGCGATTACATGCGTTCATTCTCCCGAAGATTGTTAATTTTAAGCGAATTAAAGCAAAACTATGAACCTCGATTTAATGAAGCGCTTTGTCTATAAATTATTGTGTTATAATTTATCGGATAATCAATGAACTATGAGCCATGAAGAGACTGAACCGACGATAAACTTCGATGATTGCACGCTCAATTGAAAATCTGCGTTCAATCCATACATATTTAACTTTGTTGAACTCTCATAATACGCCAATCAAATTTCCGGATTCATATACTTGTTTGAAAATATCGCGTGAGTAACAACGGAAATTGCTGTTGCGCGTTTCAGGAAACATGGTGCAAACGATGGTGGCACATCTCTCAGAGGAGCGTCTCCCTGTCGGCCAATTCCTACTCGCCAAAGTTAAATCCACTTCTGATGAAGCAACTAAAAGAGCCTAAAGCCACGGAAAGAGAAGTGAAGAAAACTGCAAGGAAAACGTCAGCAGAAAAAGTGGAGACTGAGAGCATCGGTGAGTTATCTACTTATTCCATTTATTAAAACTGAACCAACAAATATATTGTATTGCTCATATAACGCTTGTAAAATTATTTCTTTTGATTTTATTTCGTGGCAGGATTAATGTAACTTGAAAACATCAAAATTTGCAGGATCTCTATCCTAATATTCGATAGACTTACAGGGTGATAAAAAAGTCTTGACCACTAAGTTTTGTGTTTATTAAATTGTATTATAATAACGTACTTTTAAAACAAGTAAATTCTATACTGTTAGTTATATCTTGTATCGAGAATGCATCTTTCGATGATCGCGTATCTTTCTAGGGATAAATTCTTCCAGACAGCAAATAGAGCAGTCTTCAGTTCATCATTCGATGAAAATTGTTTGATTACAGTCTTTTGTAATTAATAAAACATAATTAACACTCTCTCTAATTTATTTTATATATATATTTCTATTTAGATAGCAAGCTGATTATTTATTATTTTGGCGTCAAAATGATGTTTTTAATATGCCATTTTTATATCAAAATGACGATCATAACATTACATATCTTGCCTCTCATCTGAGTAGCGATTTGAAACACATAAAACTTTGTTACACAAACTTTTTTCATTCTGTAAAGAATATATCTCCTTTAAGAACTTTTCAATAGAAATCTAGATAACTTTATTTGCTCTAGCTGTTATCTTTGCTATAATTTTTTCGATATTAGATAGATTTGTAATATTAGTTACACAATGTACAATCTTAATGTTCTTGCAAGAATGTGAAAATATTCATGCTCTTAATATTATTAGCACATTTTTAAACATGCTGGTGCATCAAATATATAAATATACGATACAAGATATACATATAATTCTTATCGTATTACATACATGACGAAAACATTAAATCATCGCGTCTACTTACATTCTCAAACGAAAGGTTAAAGGGAATGAGACCCATAAAGTGAATAAAACGAAGCATTCGTGGAGTTTTTCAATCCTGAATACAAAATAGAAAGCACGCTTTTTCACACGGAGACACTGAAAAGTTTCATGATACTCTTTGCTCAAAGTCCAACGAGAACACCTACGCAAAGATCGGTTTACACAGTATCCATCATATCATGTAAAGTTCACAATGTACGCTTTATAGCACTGTTTGGTCTTGCAATCTATGTGCTTGACGTCGGATTCACACCGAAACTTTTGTGATTCTTACTTTACTACTGTGCCACATACATTTCAGATAAATCAATAATTACGCCGTTGTCTTAGCAAATTGGAACATTGTTGTATTTAAATAATTATATATATTTATAACGCGTATGACAAAAATTATTTTGAGAACTTTTTATTAATAATGTTTTTTTTATTCATAGTAATAACGAAACATTCTAATATTGTATCGTCAATTAACGCTTGAAAACTTGCGATCATATTATTTAATGCAAGTCATCATGAATACATTAAGGCATTCCTAACTACATGATGAATCCTACTTTACCAAGACATTCCTTGAAGTCCATGGTAGTTAAATCTTAAAAAGAATCGATAAATCAACACTTCCACGAATACATAATGTTGAAAATAACATCGCATCGTTTACCATCAATATATCATTTGACTCGAGACTTGCGTTTCGAAATATGTGACATTCGACGTAGTTTTTATAATCTGATATTTATCCTGTTCTTGGCTCAACGAGATGGTTTGAATGTAGATTGCAAATAAAAAATTTGGAATAATTACAACATTTTTTTGTGTAAATTTATGTTATGAAAGTAAAATCGAAAGATATATCTCTATTTAATTTCAATGATAAGTGAACACTTAATAATTTGTATTTTTTTGAAAAGAGAAAAAAAAAGAAGAATAGTAAAAACATAAATAAATAAGATTATTATACATATGATTATTTATTACACATTTAGTATAAATTACATCGATCATTCATGTGTGCTTTGTGTATTATATGCAATAGTACATACTATATATATTATATTTTAATACGTATTAATATTTGTTACGTGTTCTAATATGACTCTTGTGGACTATCCACCTGGAATAATAAACTAATTGAACGATATTGGATACTTATGTATCCAATAAATTACTGTGACTATATCAATGTATATTCTTGCAAGGTTTTCATTATTTGCTGTTAGAAACATTCGCTAGAAAATTTTTTTTAATTCTTTGTTTTATTTCTAGCAATTTATTTGAATTGCGATTAAAAATTATCTTTTCAAAACTGACTTTTTTTTTTCACAAAAGAAAGTATCATTTCAATGATACCAAGAAATATCTTTACGCATTAAATTTCATTAAAAATAATAGCAACGTTATATCTCCTATTATCGTTCGTTCCAATCACATAACAGAAATAAATATTATACAAGAAACTCTTCGTTCAGGATGCTTCCGTGTATTTGTTTTGCTCACTGATTCCATTGAGACTATCTTCGAGCACCTCGAACTCTTCGAATTCCATTTTCCCGAAATCATTACCGACTTTCCAGCTCGAATTCACTTCCCACCTCGTCAACGCGCTTGGCATAAATCTATTCGGATAATTGGATCTCGAGTCGTCCAGATCGCCCAGTTTAAAGTCAGCTTTGAAGATCTTCCTCGATTCCTTGGAATCTTCTTTTTTTGGCTCCAGACCAATCACCATCGGAGGTTCCCTCTTCATCTGTTTAATTTGCTCGATATCCTCATCCTTCTGTACCTCATCTTTTTGCCTGCTATCGATCGATGTGATCTCGATACTGGGTGTTTCCGCGATGGTACATTGTCTAAGATCGGCACATCTATCCCGATTGCGACGTAACGATTGTCCCTCGACGAATCTGCCAGTTAACTCCAGCCTACTATCGCAAGAGTTGCTCTTCACCAATTTGAACTTTACGTAATCGTTCGATTCGTCGATTCGCTTGAAGCCATTACCGATCAATGGCGAAACTAATGGCCCATTGTACATATTAACCACTTTCCCGCCATAGTAAGTTATAGAAGTGCCGCATTCGCGGATCTTCCGCAGTACGTCTTGAGACACGTAATGCCCTGGACCACTCGCATCTGCATCGTTATCGTTGCAATTCACATCTTCGTCATCGGACGATGTGCAATGGGCACCACTCCCGGGATCAGTGTCAGGATAATCGCTGGACACGCCGGAACTCACGCTGCCGGAATCCCAGTTTTGATGATGATGATGATGATGATAACGACCGACTTTGTTCTTAGAACAATTAGAGCCACTTGGCGACGTGTTTCCGCTTCTAGCTTCGAAACTTTGCGCGAGAATTTTCGTTTTCGACTCACATCGTGGGCTTCCGATTTCCTCCTTGGCTATGGAAATGGTCGATGACGCGGACTTGGTCTCGAAGAGTCTTGTGAGATCTTTCGCTCTGCTGGAACATCTGGATCTGAACATAATATATTGGTTATGGCAGCTGTTCACGAATGATCGAAGAATGAATGAATAATTTTAAAGCTTTGGCTATACATTAATACATAAATTTTAGTACAAACGACTTACTTTTTTATTTAGAATCGCCTATAATGAAATTTCGATTTAGGAAACGCTATTAATAAAACGCTTAATCGCGAATAAGAACTATTTAACACACAGACGTTCCAACGTAAACTTCATCACCATTTGCCATCTCATTAAACATAACGTTATCTGGGTTGATTTATCTAGAGTACCGTCACCTCGTTTAATTCATCCGCTTCAACTAACGTATTTAAACAGTTGGTCTATAAGGTATATTTATAGTCAAAACACTCGCATCCGCATTATGAATAATAAAAGTTTTGTTGTCGACGACATTCAATTCATTATTACGCTACCTGGTTTCTTCGCGTGTCTTGTCGGATATTTCGTCGTATCGATTGTTGTCGATGCTAGTCAAATCCTTCATGCTGACACTTCTTCTAGTTTTGTCATCTCTAGAGAACTCGGCATCGCTTATTTTCTTTTTCTCGAGAGTGTTCTCGAACATGCGTCTCACGTTTCTGACGGTATCCGGATCCGGTAGCTCTTCGTCAATCAGCTCACGGTTCACTCGTATAGGTTGATAGAAGAAGTGCTTTTTAATGGATGATTGCCTAGAGCTTTTAGCAGTGCCGCCACTCTCAGATCGTTCGCCATTTTTCTCGTGGTTCTCCGATTTCTTCTGGATCGCACCAGCGATCTTGCACTTGGGTTCTGTTCTGGTCAACGATGACGATTTTCGCTCTATCGTCTCAGCGCGAACCGGCTCAATAATGACAACGTTGTTATCCATCAGCAATTCTTGGAACGAATATTCGCGCAGATATTGCATCAATCCCTCATACGTAACATCGCCTCGAGCGGTATTGAATATGTTCTTGCTGAACATATGCGACTTTACGATCTTGTAGCGCACGTGATCGAACTCCTGACCGTCATCCTGGCACTCTATAGAATCCACGCAACTCCTAGACCTGGTGAGATTAGTATGCGATTTTTTACTGTCGTCTGTTCTTAGTGTGGCGGAATTATTGGAATTTTCTACTTTTCTTGACGGCCGGTCGTCCTCGATACCATCGTCCACCGATCTTCGGCGAGAATCGCTACCGGATTCGGAACCAAGACCGAGATCGGAGCTTTCTGACCTCGCCTCGAAACCCAAGCTACCCTTTACAACGCTACATGCCTTGCCGAGAATGTTGGATGTCTCCTTTACGATTCTCTCGAATCTACCTTCGTTTTGCTTATTTCGCGCTGCCTCCTTCTCGGTACTTTTCCGCTCTAAGAAGTTTCTTCCGTCGTCTACCGTTGCTCCATTTTCCGCATTTTCCGGCGTCGTAGCTTCCTGCAAAATTAATTTGTCAATTGATATAATACGTTTCTGCCCCATTTCCGATGTTGAGATGTCAGTTTTTATTAATGGAAAGTTTGAGGGAGAAAATTAGGTGAAATATTAAAGTGAACCGTTTTAGAAATTGACGACATTATAAATTACTTAACGCAAACGAGTTTTTAATTGAATAAAAACTATTATGAAAATGTAGATATTAAAGTCAGTTTGCAATATAAATTACAAAGTTGCAGAAACTAATTAATATTCCAGCGTGCGTGCGAAGAATTCCGAATCTCTGCTTTGTATTTCTCTAAAGAAGACATCGTTTTTTATATATTGTAGAAAATTATAATTGTATTTCTTCGAACGTTACATTTTTACGTTCTCAAGAATGAAAGTCTTTGAAACTTTTTAGTGTCATGAACAATAATAATATTGAGTTGGAACTAAAGTTCTATGGTTAAAACAAAAGTTTGAAGCATTACTTTATTTGTATCATGTTTACACATTTTTTTAAAATATTAAAAAAAAAATTTTGCAGTTTCACTATTCGATAAAGCAAAGTTTCAGCTTTAAGACTATGTCTTTTGAATTGCGATATGATGAGAGAAAGACCGTAACTCGATTACAAACCGCGCTCTTGACCTATTCTTTAATTAATTTAATTAATAGACTATTATGTGAAAAATGAAGATAATAACAGTTAAAAAGACTTTATTTTATTTAATAGTTGTTTTTAACAAGATTAATATCAGATGGTATTACGTTGGAACAAAAGTTCGTAACATTACTTCGTTTGTATCACATCTACATGTTCTTAAAAAATATTGAAAACAAATAATTACTATTCGATAAAGCAAAATTTCAGTTTTAAGACTGTTTTTTGAATTGTGACACGATGATTTTTAATACAGTTACGAACAATCGAAGTTAAAATGCTCCTTTTATTTAATCCGTGATAATTCGATAACACAAAAAATCTTAGAAATATAAAAAAAATGAGTTTGTAGAGAAAACTTTAAGCTTTCACATTAGAAAATAAAAATTTTTGCAAGTTTTTTTTGGTACGTGAAGTTCACAAGAAAATTTCCCTTTGAAAAGAAAATTTCCCTTTTTGCCTAGCTCGTAGTTTTCAACATGTAAAAATTATCAAACAGAAACTCAAATAACATAGTGATTTCTAGAAAGTAGAGATTTATGCTTTAAAATTTCATTTTTAAATTTAAATTTTATTTATTTTTAACAAAGTTACAGCTGTTTGAAATTCGTAGCATTACGAACTTCTGTTCCAATCCAATAGAATAACTTATTTGAAATAAAGAAATATAACTAAAGAAAGAAATGTTTTTCTTTAGTAAAAATATTCCACCGTATCTCATACTAACTTTCGCTTTCCTTCCATGGCCTTCGTCCTTCTCGTTTACATTATTAATCGATGTAATTATAGAGGCATTAAGACGCTCATTTATTTCCTCCGTAATCTCCTGCGATCTTTTATCTTTTGGCACGTCCTCGACGATGGCATCAATCTCCACGACAGAGCGCCGATGGCGTCTCCTGGTGACATCATTGTCGACGACTTTAAGAACTTGCGGTCTTCGTGACATTTTGTTTTGATTTTCGTCTGGAATCCAGATCGATTTGTAGTCCTCTATCTCCTCGATCTTCTGATCTTCTTCTTCGCAGGAAATCACAAAATTTTCAACATCGGTTTCCCTATGATCGATTTTAGATGAGGAGGGGGAGTATTGATCCGCGAACTGATTCACTGAGTTAATCTCTGAATCTGCTTTGAAACTCTCGACAGTTTCTCGATGCTGTCGTCGGTTTGAATTCGTCCTCTTAGACGTTCCCTCGGAATCAAGATTCTCACGCAGCTCTTTCTCAGATTCGTCGTTACCTCGAGCGAGATTATCCTCGTTCACCTCATGCTCTTTACACTTCTCCTCATCTGTAGCGTTGCTGCTCCTCGTCGGCGAAACCTCATTCGGTTCGTTATACTCTAGTACTCTTAAATCTCGCAAACCGTGTATTTTTTTATGTGTGAAATTATCGTCATTCGACAAGTCAGTCTCGTTATATTCCAACCGTATATTAGAAAGAGGTAACAAATTCAATACGTCGAAGTATTCCAATTCCCCGTCGTCTTCGAAGAGGATGCTGTCTAAACTTCGATGCTCCTTACGCTTGCGCTTCACCTAAATAAGAAAGCACATCTATAAGCACGTTGCTTTTCATACATTCTTTTCTGTAGAAAGTTTTGTCATTCAATCAATTTTCAGGGAAATTAGTTTTCTCATGAGGCGAATTTTTTATTATAAGAAAATGTTTTTGTAATATAAACGCGGTGAAATTTAAAAGAGTCGGCTCTTAATTCAATCACCATCCCCTCAGTTGAATTTTTATTATTTAACAAAGTTTAGTAAAAGTTCACAAATAATATAATTCGATCTTTATTTTAGTTTTATGGATCTCACAGAAAGATATTGTTTTATCAAAAATTAAATTTGTGGAAAATCAATCTTCCTGATACCTAATTAAAGTTTAATTAAGCAGCTGTTAAAGATAATAACGACATAGGAAACTGAACTACTATATAATGATCTCTATCATTTTAATTAATGTTGGCAACAAACTTCTTAATCCTGCTAATATATTGAGAAGTCCCAGTACGGCTGATCTAAAGGACGATACATCATTATAAGTAAACTTTAATCAAATTAATAATTAGAAATTTCGTCAGCTTCTAATGTATAGGGTGTCCCTAAATTTAAATATAAAAAACGAGTATATAAGAGTCTCTAAAGGACTTTTTCTTAGATCCGCTCACGAATATACACACTCCCGAAGTTTTGACATTTAAATTCGAATATGTATAATATTATAATATACACTCTGTATATTTTGTATGTATTCTGATATGTATTCTGATATACATTCCAATATATTGTAATATACTTCATCATTATCATATCGTAAATTAAGTTATCCATATGTATCGCAACTCATTACAAACCAATATAATTAAAAACCAATATAATTAAACACACCAAGATATGTTATTTTTTAAATGAACTCAACGACTACAAAGCTAGTCTTGATTGATTGAACAATTTATTAATTTTCTTGAACAAAAGCTTGAATGAGAGATGTTTTTCTTTCGCATGAAGTAAATTAACAGTTTTATAATTTTTTATCGACAAGAGATATATTTTACCTGCGTATATATGCAATCGATACTTCGATTGCCTTCAATAGGCCAATTATCTTCGACGATGTCAACCAATCCGCTTACAGTATCCAAATTTTGCACGCTGCGGTACCGCCTTGGAGGATCCGGCCAATCAAGAATGTTCAGTCGATCAGGATCGATACGATTTTTGCGAGTATAAGACAACGGATCTGGAAGAGACTCGAGACCCGATGAAATCGAGTAAAGGCCGCACGTCGATCGCGAATGATAAGATTTTGTCTCGTTGAATCTCTCGTAAGAGTCCGACAGATGCTGCTGACTCTTAGAGAGTCTAGAACAAAGTGGAAAACCTTTTGACCGATTGCTCTTGAATAAAATTTGCATTTTGTATAACTTGAAAACGCTTGTGAAATGTAAGTAATATAAATCATGATTGAAAAGAACATCTGTGTAAGTCATTATGACTTCAATAATTTATCTGAGCTTATCGGATCTGTATGCTGGTAATATTAGCTGATAAAATGAAATGGAAGAATATTGAACAGATTTTTTAATTTCATTTTAATTTTATTAAATTGAAAAAATAACTTTATTAAATCTATTTGCTCGTTATCATAGTAATTGATTTCGATTACTTAAAAGAACTCTTTATATATATATATATATATACATAGAATCGCAAAGTTATTTTAAATATTTCTATCTCAATTAATTATTACCCTATAAAATCTCAATCACTTTGATATTATACAACAAAATATGTTTAAAATATGTCAATAATTATGTACAATAAATTTTTTTATTCGCCAATGATGGTATGCCTCAAATTAGATTGCCTCCATTGGACCGTAAATAGGTGACAAAAACAAAAAGTGAGTTGTTTTCTCGTTGTTCAACTGTTCGATTTGATTCCACAACGAGGAGATATCAAATTGGAATCATATTTCAATAAGTAAAGTTTCTTTATGAAGTTCTTATGTTACTTTGAAAGGAACTTCAAGTCGTTCTAGTGTTTTGTTGAAAAACGTTGATCGTCGCTGATCGATCGAGTTTCAATTGTATCTATGATGTTTGCAATAATAATTTACCAATCATTGCAAGTAAATAATGCAAGTTCAGAGCGAAGAGATCAAATTTGTTGTACGTGAAGAGATTCAATTATCATAATTGGCTTTGTTGGAGATTAACTGTTTGTTGTTCTTCTGTTGAGATATTGAGATTATTATGAAATATGAGATTGTTAAAATTGTTAAAAAATGACAGAATTCATTAAAATGATCCGTTGTCTCAAATACTTTGGAAAGGAACAATTTTCAAATTGATTGATTAATACTGGTTGTACTGGAACAAAAGTTCGTAGCAATATGAATTTCAAAATTCAAATAGACCTAACTTCGTTAAAAATATAAATTTTGTTAAAAAAAGGGAAACTTATAAAAAAATCTCTCTGAAAAGTCATTAAATATCTTTTGAAAGTTTAGTAACTTTTACATATAGATTTTTATTACGAGCTGGACAAAATGGAAAATTTTCTGCAGACCTGTCATGTGTCTAAAAAATTTGTGAAAATTTTCAACTCTCTAACGTGAAAGCAAAATTTTTTCTAAAAATCGTTAAATATTTTTTTTAAATGTTTCTAAAATTTTATGTTACTGAATTATCCGAATTAAATAAAAGGAGCATTTTAACTTCGATTGTTCGTAACTGTATTAAAAATCATCGTGTCACAATTCAAAAAACAGTCTTAAAACTGAAATTTTGCTTTATCAAATAGTAATTACCAATTTTTTTTCAATATTTTTTAAGAACATGTAGATGTGATACAAACGAAGTAATGTTACGAACTTTTGTTCCAACGTAATATCATCTAATATTAATCTTGTTAAAAACAGCTATTAAATAAAATAAAGTCTTTTCTACTGTTATTATCTTCATTTTTCACATAATAGTCTATTAATTAAATTAATTAAAGAATAGGTCAAGAGCGCGGTTTGTGATCGAGTTACGGTCTTTCTCTTGATAAAAGAGCTCACCTGTCCTTGAGAGAATTCCGATCGATTAGCTTAGCCCTCGGGATCAATTGATGTCTCCTGGGCAAATCAAAGGTCGACTGGCCTAGCCGAAAATGCGCCGCTTCTCGATCCTGTCGAGAATCGTCTTCCGATATTACTGCAAGACTTCTCGTACGTTTCAGCAGCTTCCTGCGATCCTGTGTCGACTGTGCCGAGTGAGAGTCGTAGCGACTGCCTTCTCTGCAATTAAAATCGCGCAATTGCGTGGTAACAGTTTTTAAATCATAGGAAACGCAATAATAAAATCATACACTATGACAGGTCTACCGGGTGCAATACGTAATTGACGTATTTTGCATTGTACAAGCTGTATCAGAGAGTACTTTCTCCCTGTTACTGATCCTCGGGGAAATTTAAAGTTACTTTTACTACAATAAAAATATCAAATTTAAAAGCTTAATTAAAAAGTTGCATAACTTAATTCGAAAGTTTTGAAAATCAAGAGGACTTGCGAACAAATTAATCTTAAACTTTCACTGCGAATATGCCGCTCCTACATTCTTTAGTTAATTTTGCATTTAATTAAATGCTCGTACTGTTTCTGGAATTTTTATTCCAGAAGCTTAATTACTAAGATAGATTTCATATATTGAAAATTAATTAAAACATTATAATTGCTCTAAATTGAGTTCTTATTCAGGCGAAATCTACTGCATGTATCCAAGACCTATTAATTAGCTTGTATGCTTTTAAGCAACCTGTATTATTATTACTAAAATATTCAATATAAATACGCATATCCTTACGATATTTTTTGCATGATGAATAATCTTTACGAAGCAGTAATGTAATCGCTGTATATTTAACAACTAATAAACTTGTGACTCTCGCTGTAAAATATACTAAACTTGTGAGCATCGTTCTTTATTGACACAACAGATGACATAAAGTGGCGTAAGTTTAATATCCTATTAATTACCATATTGTGACTTAGGTGACCCACAATATTCATTAACATGTAGATGTATCGATACATATTCATCTCTTCTTTTATGAATGAATTACAGCATCAACATATCGTGGAAAATTTTGCATGCGAATCAGTGAGTTGGACGAACCCGGAAAAATTTCTGTTTTCTGTGCGTTAAAACGTCGAGGGAAAAAGGCATAACAATGGCGAGTCTTTTATGTTTACGAGAAAGTTTTCGAGTTGTTCTATGAACAACGAATTTCCTTGTTTCATAGGAAAGAACGTTATAATTCATTATTTCAACAATCTTTTAAGATGAGATTTAGCACTTAATATTTTTATTCTATTTAAAAGATTATTGCTTTTTTATTGCACAATATAACAAACTGTATTTCCTATTATCATTATCTTGATGATTGCCGTGATTTATCATATCCGACTGTGCATTTGGATGCATTCATAATAAATGATAATTAATCACCTTATTATACTACGATATAATAATTATAAATATGTTAGGCGTATTTTCTATTTCATGTTTTTATTTACAAATAAGTTATTTATATCGGATATTAAAAAATAATATTACATGCGCGCGACGTGCGAATTTCCTTAATAAGTACTATAATGAAGCTGACAAATTGGTATCTAATCAATGCACGTTCGAGTAAATAAATCGATTTTTTATTTCCATGTCCTTTCCTCTAATACTTACTTTTTCCGTTTACTTTAAAGGGATTAAAAGAAGAAAACATAACATCTTTTAATTTGTTTTTAAATTCTTTGTATGAGTGTTACATTATAAAATAAAAATCTAAAAGTTTGTGTCCTTCTAGTAACGTTAATGCTTTTATTACTCGAATTGTGGTATTAAATAGCTCGCCTTGCTCCCATTTCACACACTTTCTGTAGTAAATTTATGAATTTTTTGCCGACAAATTTTATTTACATGCGAAGGTAAAACGGAAACTATGCTTATGTCAGATTCACTATATTTACATTATATTTCTTGTTTCCTATATTACACAGTGCTTTTAATCCCAGATCTGGAGATAAGTTCTTATTATTTCTTTTTGAAAATAATAACATAAAATGTTTAAATTATGCATGGAAAAATAGCTTACAAGTTTGTGAATTAAAATATTGTGACGATTTAATTAAAATATATTATTATAATTAAATTGTTTTAATACATAAACGCTAATATACATACGAAATTTAAAATTTAAAAAAAATCTGCTTAAAAAAGTATATATAAAAGTCATTAATTTTTTAATATTTTCCTTTATTAAAAAGACAACGACATTACATAAAGCTTATTTGATACGAAAATAAAGTTGTTATGGCTAATTTGCTTACTTAATACTCGAGTATATTCTAAATATTACTTGCGTAATCAATCTCTTTAACCAATAGGGAAAAATTCACGCGCCATTTCATTACTGTCTGTGGAAATAACAAACATCAGAATTTATTGATAACAAACAAGAAGCTTTTTGACAATTAACTTCGTATGACAGTCAGCCCTGGTCTTCCCTATAATTATCTCTTTACGTATATCTGTATATACGCTAACAAGATATTTAATTGATGCTAAAAGAAACATGCTGGCAAAATGCCAAGAAGTAGAAGAATGTGTATGAAAATCTCTTTCGGAGAATCTTGCATTGTAATATAAGGTACAGAATGAAATTGAGATATCAATCTGCCGTTGCGTGTATCTTTTTAGATTCCAAAAATCTTTTATGAACATCGTGATATGACATGTCATGTCTACGTACAATCGTATGCGGTTTTTTCCACTTGAATATCCGTACTGAAAACAGACATGTCCTTTCGGCCGACTGCTCGTCTTAACGAACGTGAATCCTTGAAGTCCGAATGCAAACGGCGTATCGTCGTCTCATTGTATTCGTCTGAACACAGAGCTTAGTTACGTAAGATTATCACGAGTTATCTCGGGTAACTTTGCACGCTGTTTTCAATGTATGTACGTGCAGAAAGATCAGCCTCAGGTGGTCAACTTACTTTTTTCTTCGTTTTTATATAAGTTTTACATGTCATCGTGGTAAAGTTCGATTTTTTTTATACTAATAATCTTATGGAAATGTTTCGTGGAATCGATTTAATAGAACAAAGAAAGTCTGTTAACTACAGCATTTTTTATTATCACGTTAATTGTAGAATATTATTTAAAACTTCTTACGAGTTTTTTTTTATAATGCATTTTATATATGACTAAAAAAAATTTTCTTTGATGTAATTGTTTTCTTTAATAGCTTCACTTCTTTTCATGTCTTCACGAGTGATGATTGGTTATCGATAGCGTGATAGGACACGCTCGAATTGTGACCAATCAGTGATTATCTTGTTACTCTAAGTACTCATAAACTGAATGACGCTTGTAAATTTAAAAACTGATCTGCATGTGCTTGCGAAGTTCGAAAAGGACTTCAAATTGCTCCGATTTGAAACAATTAATATTTAACCGTCGAGATAATCTTTTTGTACGAGTACGGAAATGAATATTCAAACTGCGCAATCATGTTATCGATTAATGTTATTTAAATACATGAATAAAAAGTACATCGATTATGCACGGAAAATATTATGTCGTCAATTTAGAAAAACGGTAATCGTACCTACATATATCATCTCTATAAAAACCGATTGAAAGCATGGAATATAAAATGCTCTCAATACAAGAGAAATAACATTTTCTTGTATAGAATAAATTTATTTCTGATGTATCAAGCAAGGAAGAAGACAAATACCTCGAGCTTCCACTTTGTTGAAACGAACTGAAATTTTGCTTTGATGTAGGATATCATAAATGGAACAAATCCTTGGTACAAGTACTGTTGACTGTGCTCGTTGTATTAAGGTTTCAGAATGTATAAATATGATATTGTAAGCTGGGAAAATGATAAAAATGCTTTATTATACGCACATTAAACGTTGCAACAGACATTTTTGCACATCGAGCGTTATTTCTGTGTGCAAGCTGTGATAGAATTAAAATCAGTCGTGATTTCCGGTCAATAATAATCTCTATCATTGCACCTGCATTCAGGCAGCACCGCGCAAAAAAATGACTAAGGGTTTGCACGTAGTGAAACGCGACGGGAATATCCTACGTGACCGGGCCGGAAGAAGTTCCGCAGTGTGAACAGTCGATGGTTAACATCCGACCGACGAAGTCAGTTGTCTCCGTATGACTTCACGGGTCGAGGCGCACTTATATCGTGGCATTTATAAAATGAAACTGCGCAATAAAGATACATAATCTTGCGTATTAAAGGACTTACGTTAGCCATGTATAAGAAAATTAAATAGAACAATTTATGCCACAAATTAGGATGTATAGTAATTAATTACTTTTTCCTTTATTTATTCTTTTTATTGACATTAAAATAGATTGTGACATAAGATTTTTCCGAAATATATAATACATATAATAATTTTTTAAATGAATAGTTTCATGTAAATATATTAACAAAAGAAAAATTATGCTCATTCTCAACACAATATTTTCACTTTATTTTTTTTTCTACTACTGCGCTCAACTGGAAAAATTCGCGTTAACATAATATTCCCTTGTTTCCCTTATTCAGCGTAGTCGAGTTAAAATGCGAACTTAACGAAGAAAAATCGTACAATTGATTACACCGGATATAGAAGAAATAAATTCGAATAGCCAGTATGGTTAGGACAGCTTGAATGAATCACCATATAGATCTTTTTTATTCCTAAATAAGAAACGTTACAATCTTGGTCCTCTGCGACTCGTGTCTTTAGACGTCACTGGCGAAAACAATGATTATGCAATTTTACGTAACCTGGATACCGTGAACAAGGTCTATCACCATGACTAATTGCACCGAGTCTAATTCATTAAAATTGGGGTCAAGATTAAGTAAGGTGATCAGGTGACATAAAGTGTAGATTTTTTTTCCTTAGGTAAGGCGTAGATTTTTGAATGATAATTTTATTTTAAACAAAAGTGCATTTTTTGTTAGAAATAAATCATTGAAAAACTCAAATGAAGTATCAGATCACTGAGTTATCTGATTTGTCTTCTTTTTCGCCGAGCATCCTGTGGTCACACAAGAGTCCCTACTTGACACACATGCCGTGAAAGACACTTGGTATCAATGGCGCACGCGATGTGACATTAGATAAATTAATCCAGATAACTCACGAATTTCCAAATGGCCCTTAAATAGCTGACACAATGAGAACAGCGGTAAAACACGAGCTGATGCTGCCGATAACCATTCTTGCACGTTCCTTCTCGATAAGAAATTCTCGATTTGATTTTTGAGATGATCGATAGTCCCTCGAATAAATTCGATGAAGACCAACTCCGCGTTCACCGATAAAGAAAAAGCTCTAAAAAACGAGAAAAGATTCGGCACACGATTGCGCGGAATCGCATACCGGATGCTACGTTTCGGCACTCGCTGGACCGTATCGAGAGCGGGCGATTGTTAATCTTGTGCGAGATGCTCTATCGGCCTGGACGGTCGGGTCTTCACTTTCTCGTTTGCGCACTGACTGGCGAAGAAGTATTATTGTACCTGCAGACCGATCGCCACCTGTTCCCGTCGGTACACCTATCTACGTAGTGGGAGTAGGATATACTTTAGCCAAACAATGACGAGAGACTACGATCGTGGTACAACAATAATTACGCAGATAAGTTACAGAAAATGAATCATAAATTAAGCTTACATAACAGATTTTGGAAATTTACTTACGAGAAATTATAATAAAAGGGATCTCTATAACAAATTTCTCGCTTGATTTATAAAAATGTGTTTTATACCTTTCTACCCTTTAAATTTATTTTTTAAATAATGTAATATATTTAATAGCTTATTGATTGAATTATAAATTATAATTAATTATTACTCAGATTTAAAAATCATTATTTTAATGAGATTATATTACAATAATGTATTATAAAATTAATAAATTGTTCTGATTGAAGTATCACATGTTATTTGACATAATTAAAACTTAAATTATTAAAAGCATGATAAATATTACATTTTGGTGTCATTGAAAACGAGTTTTAACTACTGAGTATGTTATACACACCTTTAAAAGAATTAGTCGATAACTATGTGCTATATTTGGCAAGGACTTAGATACATGATACAAGCATTGAATTATTTATGAAGTACAACATGCGTGACTGTAAAAAAATAGATACGAATTTTATAAAATTGAATATATCTTATATAAAAATTTAATGTATCTTATATAAAAATATTAATCTCGAAATTTTTATAGATTTTGATGATTTTTTAAAAATATTAGATTATAAGTATTAAATATATATAACGTTTTTATAATGTTTAATCTTTTATATTTATAGATTTCGATATTCAAGAGCATTAGAGCATTATTTCTGTTCACAATTAAATTTCGAATCTAAATACAGAAAATTATGTTTTACATTTTGTAATATATTGTTTTACAAACAATATATTTGCTCGCAGAAAGATAAGAACCTTTTCTACGGTAACCTCTGTCATTTTAAGTCGTAGAACGTTCTTCAACGCTTTATTTTAATGCATGAGGCTGAACCTTTCCAATTCACAAAGTGGTAAATAGTCCTCGAAAGTGATAGAGTGCAGAATTCCAAGTGGCAAGAGATCCCGAGTGTTTTATCTAGAGTACTTCGTGAAGTTCGCGTACAGATGCTTCTAAGGTATCCTTTGAAGGTATCTCCTTCGTTATCTTCCGTTTCTCGAGGTTATCATTTCTCTTTCGCGGTAGTGTGTTTCTCGTATACAGAGTTTGGTTCGCTACTTCCTGAAAGCTTAAACTTGCGACATTGTATCAAGGCCGTGTATAACAAGTAGAACGGCGCTCTGACGTAAAATCAAAAGAAATTTTTCTTACAACATAAACGTGCGTCAATCGGCAAATTAATGTAAATTAAAACTTAGATCGTATCTGGAATTGATTCGAGTATGATACTGTTGAGAAGATAATTTAAATGGAAATACAAAAAAATAAAGATACCTATTTATTTAAGTATTCTTTGTACGGCTATTTTACTTACGTCTGCTTTTGTTAGAGTTAATTTATTTGAAAGGGACTTTTTTTAGTATATGCTGCTTCTATTGTTAAAACACATATCGTAAATGAGTAAATGAATATTCATGAAAGGATATTCAAATGTTAAGAACTTCCATTTAATTTCGAACGGAAGTCTTTCATCTCACTCATAACTTTTTTCTGGTGTATTTATTCATTTGTAATAGTTATATTGTCTGCTGTATTGCACAAGGATTGTGATATTTATTAGATTATGCATATTTTATATTTGTGCATTATATTTCATAATAATTATTTCTGCACAACATTATATATATATTAAAATCCTCCAACAATTTTAAATAAGAACAATTGAATTTTCTAAATCACGGTTCATAAAATTATATAGAATATATTTGGTCGCTACATTTTACGATATGTTGTACGATAATAATTTTAATTATTAGAAGTAATTTATTATACTTATTATAACAATAAAATTACATGAGAAACGAGAATGCATAGATGTAATAGAAGTTTAATAGGTTTCAACCATCATTGTTTCTCATCGTGGTTAATGCAGGTCTCTCGTGATCCACTGAAGTTATCTTCAATTAGCACTAGATAGGAACATCATCATAAAAAGATGCAAGCAACTTAGATAATTAACAAAGGATACGATAATAAAATTACCATTGTACATATCTTCTGCGCAAGCTCTATTTTCAAAATGTTAAATTATAATGGCAAATTATTGTACGAAAATAGAATCAATCTTTTTTAAATCTTATTTACTGAGATTTACAATTTTGTTAAACGTTCAAATAAAATTAAAATTTCATTACTCCATGTTGTAAAATCAATATATGAATGAAAATAAATAACGTGCCAGATCTCATAAAATGACAGAAGCCAATATATCGCGAAATAACATTTTATTGTGGACCACTTATTAACGGTGCGGGATTCACTTACTATCGCAATTTTCTTTCAAGAGAAATGAAAGCATTGTGAGCCACATATGATAGGATTCTGTTTTGTGTTCTAAGTCGATCAACGTACACACAAAACCGCGAGGAAGAAAGTGATCATAGTTGGTCTAGGGATCGCTTGCATGCACGCAATTGTGGATACTGTATAGCTAGATAGCTATTTGAGATAGTTCAACTTCTTGGTTTCTTTCCTGATTAATTTATCTCCCGTTTCACCACGCATTTCTCCACAAAATCTTTTTTGATAATTCAATCCTTCGATAAAGATACATCACGCGCTAAAATAATTATGATGAATGTGCTTCAGAAAATACCAAACGTCTTAACATTTACACTATTAAAATTGCAACACCAAGAAGGATATTAACGTGGTATTTATTTAGTAGATTATTTATGATATATAGGATTTAGAAGTATGACTTGATACTTTTATTGGAAGTATAAAAATACTCATTTTCATATTCTACTGTGATCTCAAGCAAGAGATTCTCAAGCAAGAGATTGGACATCATTTAGACAACTTTTGATTGGTCCGCTATTTTCAGATGGTGGTATTTAAGATATAAAATGAGATAGACGCATAAGATATAACGCATAAGATGAAATGCATAAGTATCTATCTCATTTTTTCTGAAGCGTTTAGTCTGCCATATTTAGGATATATTTTAGGACATCCAATCTTTTACTGGAAGATTTCTATCTATTCTACAAATTCAAATTTTTATTCATATGATACGTTTTTTTTTATTGTTGCAATTTTAATGGTCAGTATAATTAATATCTATGTTGTAGATAATTAATATTTAATATAAACATTATTTAATATAAATATTTTCATATTAAAATTATTTTTATTGTCTTCAATCTTAAATCTATGTACTAAATAATTTTTTTAATTTAAATGTGCTTTAAAAGAGAAATAAAGGAAATAATTTACGCTACCGCTCAAAATTATTTGCTTACCCCAATTTTTGTATATATGTTTTTCATACATCTGAATAAGCAATAAGTTAAATCGTTATTAAAATTAATCTTACATTAGTGAAGTTTAATCGGAAAATCGCACGTTCGCACTTTCTACTTGCGCGAACTTTTAATCGAAGTTTCAAGTCGAAGAATTGCAGCGCGTTTCCTTGAACTTTTATTGTATTAACTTTAACGTAACGAGAATAGATTACGAAAAATCGATTGTTTTTTTTTCCGCGAGCAGAACAAGTATTGAATATCAAACATTCGGAAAATTCAGTTCTTATCACAATCCTTTTACCTCTGAACAAAGTTTCGATATGAAAGCCATTTGGGAAATTCTAACAAAATTCTCCTTAAAGAAATTCTCCTTTTAGAACAGAGAAAGAGAATGAACTTTCTATATTCCTTTACACTATCAAGACGTTGGATAAGAGTAATGGTTTGTCAATTCTATCACTCACCTATCGAAGAGTACTATCCACAAGGCGTGCATTTAGGAATATTTGAAATTACTTAAAAGCTATTTCCTTTCATATCTTGTTGATCGTAATAGCTACCCCTGAGCCAGTCAATATTGAGACCTCAACACAAAGTTAAAGGAAGTTAGTTTTTCGAATATAAGTAGCTGATCACGTAATTAAGTTTAACTTAATAAATAAAAGTAGAGAAAGAGTCAAGTATAAAAAATATCGTTTGTATTCATGAACGAATGATATGGATCTACGTTTGCAGCATTCGTGGAGATCCGATCATACTTTTGAGCACGGAACGACTATAATGGTGCTCGTGGCATGTAATTTTAACGACGCAGCATTCGAGTGGTGTTTAACGTATTGTACGCTTTCTCTGACTTAATGTTGTAATGACGGCCTAATGCTCGCTTTTTTGTGTTTCTCTCAAAGAATGATCTTTGGATCGAATTTAAAAAAATATTAATTGTATAGGTAAAATATATAATATATGATATGTTTCCAAAGTATCGCGAATCAAACTGGTCAATCAATTTCTAAGACAATTAACGTTAATAAAATACAATATAAAATAAAGTAGAACAGAGTATAAAGCAAGAACAGAATAGAGAATGAAACTAATTCAGCAAAACTAATCTCACCGGGAAAACGGAACTAAAAGTTCCCTGAGGAACTTTAAAGTATACAACACAAAAGTATACAGCGACACTGTCCTAGAATTTTGAAACGTAAAGAAGTTTTAACTATATAAATATTTAATGTTTGCCATTCTTAAAAGAAAGCTTGATTAATGATTTTTAGTACTATGAAATATTACATTTGAGAAACTCGTGCAAGAACTTTTTTATGAAAAGAATCTAAATAGATTTTTAGAAATATCTCCAAATATTTTTTTATTGTAGATCAAGATGAATAGGAACAGCGAAATGTAGTCAGCCATGCAAATTTTGAAAGATTATTTTCTTAATCAAAATATCCAAAAAACCAGGACGAATGAGAGTCAGCGTGGTAATTAACAAAATGGAATAAAGATTTATTTATTACATCTTGCGTATTAATTACCACGCTAATTCTCATTCGCCCTGGTTTTTGAATTTTTTGATTTTGGGAAAGTCATAAGAAGATTACATTATTATTTTTTTAAGTTTTATACAGGTTTTAAGATGTTAGTAGCATTAAATAAACAATCTAGATTAATTTAGGAAGATTATTTCAGTTATTGTGTTACAAGTCCGAAAGTAATTGGCGCATATCATAGATCTGAGATAAATTTATTTAAATACATTTACTTAGAGAAAATGACTAGTATTTTAAAAAATATATAGCATTATTTTTCTGCTAAATCAAATAAAGAGTCACTGAGTAGTTTTGTCTTTTTAGCACAACCAATAGAGTCCAATGACAACCAAATATGCGATGAATAAGCACAAAAATTGTACGCGCTGATAAAAATGCCTTCTAATAAAAAATAAGATTCTTTTTATAATACACTTTTGTCATATTGTTTATTTTTGGATATATCTGTAAATTGAAAATGATTAATTTTTTAACACACAACATAATGTTTTCTTTTTTTTCTAGCTTTTAATGTAAATCCAGGGAATTCGATTCGTTTTCAAATCACAGAAATTCGATTCTGTTCGATTCATCATAAAGATTTCAGAGAATTCGATTCGATTCGACCTCACAAATGCTTGATTCACTTCTAATTTTAATATACATTAATTTTTTGTTTTGCTTTTGATTGACATAATTTACCTGAAGTGCGCACAATTTCCTGAGCGTCCTTTCCGGGTCGAGGATGTACTCAATAAATCGGTAAAGGATTATTTCACTTCGCACAGGATATGCGCGCACAATGGAAATTGTGATTGAACGACCTCCCGGGTTTGTCGTTGAATACAACCGATATGCGACTGGGGTATCAAGTCAAAAAAGGCGCAAACAACCACGGTCATTCCATCCCCTCTGCACGGTTTCCAACCGATGAATCATAAGGTTGTCGAGGGAACTACTTCACCGTGTGAAACGAAATGTGTATACTGGGTACAATTGAATACAGTGCACACGAGTGACCCCCCCAAGTTCACCTTCCTTCGTTGTTTGACGCACCTGGTCGCAATGATTCGTGTGCTATGCAAAAAGTAATACGAAGCGCGCGGTCGTCTTCCTTTTCACTAATATTGTAATAATAAAATTTTCAAATTCTATTGCGGAAATTTTCTAACTTTCTTTGACATACAATTTTATTTAAATGTAAATTACCAATTGTTTGGAACACGAATTTCTTGAAATTTATATAATTGAATTATATACGTAATATCAAATGCTGAAATATCAAAAATATCATTACCGAACCGTTAAATGAACGAAGACACTTATTGATAATTAATTATAATATATCTCGAACACTATTATGATTGATAATTATTTTGTTTATCAGTATCCTTTCTCATTTCGAGTATTGCGAACGATAATTATCAGTAGAAGCAATTATACGAATGTAATAATTGCGTTCAACTGTAAAACTTTCGTACGTGAAATGATCTTCACCGATTGTTCTTCCGCTTCTCACCGTTTTCCATGAAACACTTTGAGAATCAATTATGTACTAACCGATACAGTACATAGATGGAATCAATTAGGCTTGATTACCTGAAACGTCATTAGGGATTCCACACATCCGACGATCCGCGGTTTATCGCGAGAGAATTACGGAGAAATTGATGCTCTACACCAGAAACGCGACGTGAAAGCGAGTAATGTGAAGTGATACGTATGTAATTTAATCCTCGGTCATTGACACTTATAAAATTTAAAGTTGCTTGATTCACTTTCCACTGATAATGACCAAGGAATATTAATATGCCACTGTTAAGGAACATTAAATTTTATTATTTTTGCCGTAATATAATTTATCTTTTATAATTTACTCTTTCTTCATTTATGAATCCTCTGATTTATTCATCTATACTTTTTTAATAGCAAAATTTAATTAAATTAATGAACGTTTAATTAAGTGATTAAGAGAGAGAGAGAGAGAGAGAGAGAGAGAGAGAATTCGGATCTTTAAAGACAGTTAGAAAATATTTTCTTTGCTATAATATTATAAAAAAGTACATTGTGATGAAATCCTTTTAGACAAATATTTCTTTAGCTAAACAATTGTAGACTCGCTTAGCGAATCAATAATTAGCTTTTTGTATTTATATGTACATTTTCTATCGCAATTTATATATGAGAGCACAGCAAAGCAGGTGTTCAAAACTGGGTCTTGGATGGACCAAGAATCGCTCTTACCTAATCTAGCTATCGATTTTAATGTTACCGCTTCAAGGATGGTTGCTTTCTTTACGTAACGATGCGCTCATCGTGAAAAAAAAACATTATCTGTGTAATAAAATTATTATTACGTAAGAGCAAGAGGATCTCCGCGAGGCCAATCGCAAATTGTATCTAAGTCGAAAGCATAACAAAGTCCAGGACTTCATCAATCACATGGAGCCTCCGTGTTGACGAATGTTCGCGTCAGCATCTCGTTAAAACACTTGGACGGAAACTTTGACGAATGATTTAAATTTTTTGAACCGACAACGAATCGTATTCGTATTTGTTACAACAAATAAAGATAAGAAAGTAGAACAGATTATTTCGTGGTTTTCCCGCTACGATGGAAAGGTCAGGAAACGAGGCCACGAACCGACAGGAAGTTACACAATAGAGAGCTATTCTCACAAGGGAAATTCTGTATATGTTGATAATGTTTTTTAATGAGGACTTGATTTTCTCGTTGTAGTGATCAACGAGTATTTCCTCTCGAGTATTTCATCTTACGGGATGTTAAAAGTCTTGTATTTTCATACGATGAATTATAAATCTCATTGCAAAATATATCAAAGAGGCTGTTTAAAGGAGCTTTACCTACGTTATAAGGTGATTACAAAAGCCTATTTCTCTGCTGATCGTGAAATTACGCGTATGTTGGCAAATTGCCACGCTAATGCGTCATTTTAAACATGAACATCTTGTCACTACGTTTACCAAGCGAAATTTGACGACGGTTTGCAGTAAGAACTGAGGCAAACGAGACAACTCCCAGAATAATCCAGTGATATTTCGAGATGATGGCGGACGTCATTACAAACTCTCGTTTTGCTGATGGAAGTTTATATCGTAGAATAGTTGCGTTACATGACATGCTACAAACAACCATTGTATATTGAATAAAAAGCTGATCATTAAATTAGCATAAATCTTTATTTAATTTTTTGTGACATCTGCTATTTACAGCAAATCGAGAATTCAGAAGACGTAATTTATTTATATCTTTAAATTCAAAACTATATTGTCAAAAACTCGGCAGTAGCCTTATTTTACTTTTTTGGATTTGCTCTTTTAACAATATATATATTAACAGTATATAATTGTTTAAATATTGTGTAAAAAATGTGTATTAATTAAATTTTTTTAAATATGCAAATTTTATATATCTAAAATATTTTTGATAACATTTTTCTAAAAAAATATTGTGCTAAACTGGTAAATTTTTGTAATAATTTTTGATGCATGTGATCTAATATTTAGTGAGAAGAGTTAACTCACAAATAATGCATGGAATTTCTTGCAATTTAAAATTCTAATACCCACATCTATGAAGCTATTTTTATACATATACTATTTTATTAGGTGTTGGAATTAATTCGTAGCGTTTTTTAATGAAAGAATGTTATTTATTTCACATGAGCATTAAAAAATACATTAATGAAAGTACTTCCCATCACTTGTAAAACGCTACGAATTAATTCCAACACCTAATACAATATGACGATGATTCATTAATCTAAAAAATTTTTATTTTAATAAAACAAGTTATTAATAAAAATATAACAATTTTGCATAATAAAACCGAAGACTTCATTTAAAAAAGGCTATATAAAAAATATTTACATAGATATTCTCTAAAATTTTTTATATTTCTGTCCTATATTTTTCCATTTTTATGAATTGATTTCCATATTTTTATATTTTCTTTCTAGAGAATTTGTCAAAAATGTGAAAAAGCGATAAGATTAAATAAACGAAATAAATTTTTAAAAATCTTAAAAATATTAGTGGAATTAAAAGCGAAATATTTAACCTTTTTAGAATGAACGTCTCTATCATTTGCGAACTACCTCGGTGTTCCCATATCACGGTCGACGAACTCCATCGTCACCTGGCAGTAGACAATCTTGACAACGTACATCGCGGTTCGAACCGCTGCAGCACTTCGCACTGACGACACTTCGCACCGTCGGTCCTCTCCTCGCGTTGCGAGTGATTTCCGATGTGCAGGAGACACACGCGGCTTGTCAAGCCCTTTGTGTCGTGTAGTATGCACGTGTGCGTACGTATCACCAGGAGAGAGGAACAGGAAAAGGAGAGAAACGGAGAGAAACTGAGAGAGAGAGAGAGATATTCGGACTCAAAGACGGATATCCGGTGTTCCGCTACTACGATCACGATGTACGCTGCCGCGCGAGTCGCGCGCTAATTAGCGATACTTGTGGATCGTTTGACGCAGATTGATCCTATTGAATAATTGTCTAATATCATTTCGATAAATATTGTAAATCAATATTGTCATACATACATGAAAGAGGATTATCTCAGAATTAATTATTGCAACTACATTTCTGATGTCTTTCTTTCGATTATCATAATACATCAATATTGTTAGATATATTTATCTGAAAATATGTTCATATTGAAACGTAACGTTGCAACTATACATGTATTATTATTTGAATTACTTTACAGCATAATTACTCCTAATGAAATCTAATTGAGTAATAGCAAACACGATAATCTGGAAACCAGATTGAATCTATCTAGGAGATAGTCCGCCAATTTAACTCTGAGATAGAAATTTTTTCACTGAAGCTCTGTTTAAGATGCACCGCATTCATCAAATTTACACGAAGTATTCTAATTAAATTAACAAAATAAGTAGAGGTTTGCAAAATTGTTATTTACAATGACAGCTTTTATGACGAAAATTAATCTTGTACACTTAGAGCTATAAGTCGACACAATTTTTCTGGATTGTGCGCTTGTTTTAATTTTACAGGATTAATTGAAACAGATTACACAGCATAGTTGGAAAGTACTATTTATAATTGAAAAACACCAACGCGCATGAATCTTTATTTGATTCTCAAAATAAAACGGGAATTTGCGGTTAGCATTTTACGGTCTCTCCTCGTATAAAAAAAAAATGTTCAGACAAAGTCGCGTAATTAGACCACAACTGTGTTAATAAGCTTTGCCTGACCGTGGCAATACGGCAGTAATTAGTTATTAACCATTACTAATTGTGATGTATCGTTTGAGAAACTGTGAGACGAACGGAACTCCAGATCTCAAAATGCAGAAGCTCGGAGTGGCACGGGCTAAATTTTCCGGAGGTCTTCTAAATTATTCATGGCAACCTTGTCCCAGTTTAAATTGACTATTTTATCTCGGTTTTTTGCGATCATGCAGAATAATCCAAAGGAAAACTGCATTTATTGCTTTTAAACACAATATTTTCTATTTTGTTCATATATTGGGTCATTTAAAAAATATCCGCGGTTTTTTCATTCAAAAATTGAACAAAAAATCGCGGATACTTTTTAAATGACCTAATATGTTGGTGTTGGAAGCAGAAGTTTTTGAAATCCCATACAGGAACAATAAATTTTATCTATCTGTTTACTATTAAATATACAGATAGAATAAAAGCAGGTAATGTTATTGATGAATAGAATAGGAATTTATTTTTTAAAGAAAGCACTGCATTATTTTCATTTTTATTTCTCTGGAGATATCATAGGATTGTCTTAATCCTATTTCTACAAATTCTTTAATTCTCAAATTTTTTAATATTTAAACGTTTTCAGTAATGTGTAAATAATGTTATAATATTTACACACACACACACACACACACACACTCACACACACACACATATATAATTACATTCACTTGTTACTGAAATTTATTACTGAATTAATACTGAATTTAATTTTTGGAAACTTTCATTAACTTTCATTTAGACGTTATAGCTAATAATATGTTTCTCAAGAGTTCTACATAAATTCTTAACATATATTTATATCGGAATAATGTTAATTTATAAGAATGAATATTCTCATTACCTGTTTTTACCTTACAAAACCATAATTATTGCAACTATGAAAGAAATTTCGTTGAATAAGAATGAATCGAGACGAAATTCGATTTTGTATATTCACAGGAAAATTATCATAATTCTGAAATTTTTCCGACGCTTGAATAATTAGTGAATTGTCGGCCTAGATAGAAAAATATTCTCTGACATAATTATTGGAGCATCTTCATCAATCTTTAATATTACTCGGTACAAAGCCGGAGAACATAATTAGCAATTAATTAATAAGAGAGATATGAAGTTTTAGATCTTTTATTAGTACCAAAGAAATTAATCATTTCGGAAGCTAAAATTGACCTCCTGCATGTCCCGAATTTTGTCTCGAGTATCTACATCGCGCGTGTGTATCTCTCGCATATAGTATAGCGAACACTTCCTGCGTTGCATTATCAAGGAGTTCACTACTTACCGATGGCATTTCTGTCTCTGTCGCTCCTGCACCCATAACGCCTCGCCAAGATTATGAGTCCCGCTCTGCACACCGCCCATGGTCGACCGCGAAGAGACCTGAATAGAAATTCACATTTAATGGTGGAGTGATATCATGTGAACGCTGGTATTTCGTTGTTACACATCTTGTAAACATTCAAAATGTATAGCGCGGCAATTACATATTCTACGTTATTGTTAAATTTATAGGCTCACATTCAGAATTTCAGCGTTTGTAACGTTGTTAATGCATATTTAGCATCTATAATTTACGTTACATTATACTATAGAATTTCAGAAATAAAAGCCCACATTTATTAATAAAAACGCATTTTGAATACGAACCACATAATGTCAAATTATACTCAATTTTGTTTTTAATCATTTGTATAGGTCATCATTGTTCCTATTCAATATGTCATTAATTTAACTAAAACAATGAAGTTAAACAATGTAAACTCAAGAAATGTATTAAATTTGATTAAAAAATTTAATTTATTCTTTATTAAATACGTTATGCATGTAATAAATATTTATTAAATTTTTTTCATTAAATGCATATGAACTTATTTACTTTGAAACTAAGCAATACAACTACAGAAATGGTTGATTTATATTTTGACACTCATGGATGTTAAAAATGACAAAATATTATCTATTCAAAAAAGATTTTTATTATTCTTTTGGTATATAAGTACACGGCTTATCGGCTATTGGTATATCTCTTTATTTAAGTAGTCTGATTGGAAAACTATAAACCCCAATAAATCCCTGAAAAGGATCAAGTATTGGAAAATATAATAAAGTCAAATATTATTAATGGCGGCACTGATTATTATTTCGCAATCGATTATTAATATTGAGAATCGAAATTTATATACTTTGCACTCGCGAGTTGGCAAACAAAAAGAAAATGCTGGATGAACATATTAATATCGATATTTTATAAATTAGCCAAACAAAGTGAACAGAATCAATTCTAATATTTTTATTTGTTCATTTGTTGCTAAATAGCTGCCAAAAAAAAAATTTGCTCTGTAACTTTCTTTTAAAAATGATGTTCCACTAAAGAAAGATTATTTAAGCGAAACGATACATATCTAATAACGACATTGTAACAATAACATAGGAATTTGTTATTAATTTGTAATTAATTTGTTATTAATTAGTTACAGTTAAAATATCCAAACAATATTAAGAATTATACTTTATACAAAACTTAGATATAATATTTCGATAAACAACAAATTAGCAATAAATTCCTACATTATTGTTAAGCATAATTTCGTTCTTTTATATATTCCGCTAACTTCCTTCTTAAAAAAATAATGTTCCTTCTTAAAAAAGTAATGATCTTTTACAGAACATTATCTTTTCAAGAAAACTTAAAGTTTTTTCTTTGGCAACTTTTCAGTAACAAATAAAAATGTTAGTTAGAATTGACTCTATTCACTTTGCTAATTTATAAGACGTTCAATATCGAGGAAATCCGCAGTGAAAAGTTCAATAAGCTTGACGTGGATCATTACAAACTTCGGTAATACCTCTGTAGCGTAAAAATACAAGCGAAAAGTATAGTATCATTTAAAATACTCTTAGAATCGCGCACTAAGAATCTTAGCAGCAAAAACTTTGGAGGCTCTTACTACTAGTATTAAAGAAGGTATAGTTACTGTAAAATAAATGTACGTTCTCTTAGGGCATAATTCCTCCATTCACTTATCATAATTTAGAACCCCATTAAAAATTGTACTGTGTACTATGTATTGCTGTTACAGTCTAAGTCTACGTTATCTTTTTTGACATACAATTATATAATACATAACCAATTGGTATAATAACACATTCAGTCTATATTCAGCTTAATCGGTCAATTTTGTACATCTTTAAACAAAGCGGAAAACGTCGGTAAAACGATGATGTAATTCGATTCTTTTTCTGCGCTGTTTGTCTACGTAACCGCCGGTCGTATAACTAACGATGTGAAAGGCGTCGTTTAAAAGCATTGTCAACCTTGTTTTCGAATATATTTAGAGCTCACTCGGCGTTACGAATAGTAGATTATTCAATTTTTGCCAAAAGATTGAGCACAAAAATGTTGAATTTGACGTAGGAAATACGTGCTCTCATGATGTATTTCAGGAAAACAGGTAATATTTTAAAAAGAAGTAAAAATAAAAGGCTCTGCCCAGCTCTACCTGCTGCACGTGCCCGCGGCGAGCTAAAAACCATTTATCCCTACTCCTATTCTTATCGACTTCGCTGCATGAATTTTTGTACCATGACTTGTTACTAGATGGCGTGCTTTCCCGTGAATAAAATCGATCCAAGGGGTATATAAATTCGAGACAGCACGAACCATTAATTGCGAATATAGAGATATTTCAACGTTAACTTTTTCGAGAAAGGGTCTTAACCATCAGGTTCTGACCCACTATAAAACCAAATAAGCAGACGCGGTATTGTTTCAGGTTCATTGTATATTTATGAAATATATTTCTCATAGATATTTTAAAAATTAACTTGCAAGAAAACATAGGTTTACAACGACACCATAAATATACTGTCCGATTTTAATAAGTTTTAAATATGTTAAATAAAAAAAATTTTTTTAATCCAAATATTTTAGATTAAAAAAATTTTATTATTCTTATGATACTCTTGGAACCAATTCAACTTCAACTTTTATTTACAACATTTTTTTTACACTTTTATTTAAAAATATTCTAAATAAAAAATGAATAAGAGTTTTAAGAGTATTTTATAACAATCATTACAATTTTTTATCTTTATAAATAAAACAATTTTTATTTATACATTTATAGAAATAAAAAATTAAAATTTTTTTTCATCATTATAAAATTCTCTTAAAACTTTCATTTAATAAACATTTTTTACGATTTTAAATAAAACATTTTTTATTAAAAAAATTTTTGATGTTTAAAGTTAAAGCCATTCGTTTTCATTCTCTCTCTCTCTCTCTCTCTCTCTCTCTCTCTCGTTTATCTAAAACATTTTTTTTTATTTTTAATGATTTAGAGTTTAAACTCACTCAGAAAGAAAAAAATCGATTTTTTTCTAAGAAGGCTTTCACTTTGTTAACGTGCGAGAAAGCACATCTATAAGAAAAGACGTGTTTCTATTAGATATATTTTAAATCAAGCTTATTAATCAGAAAAGGACATTTTGTTTCTCTTATTGTTGGAGTCAAAAATTCTTAAATTCGTAAGTAACTAAAAATTGTTATTTTTTTAATACGTAGTTTTAAATAATTTCTATACCGTTTTTCAACAAAACCAAGCATTGTAAAATCTTGATTATAATATTTCATTTGTTTGTTTAAAATAACAAGTTTTTATATCTTTTTTCTAATTTTACTCAAATAAATACCCGTATGTGAGACGAATCAAACATGAGAATGTATAAATATAAGACATATGTTTGATATAGAATTCTGTCTTGATGACAACATAAATTCGAAATATTTTAATCCGTCATTTATATGGATATGCAATATATATAGAATAGCGATAGTCCAATACCTAACCGAGCGATCACGTACATCTATCTCACAGTTTCCGACATCCTGAGGGAATATTCATATATTATCCATGCATCCCAGGTGCTTTAGCCAATGAACATTCACGTTACGAAAAATCGAGTCTATCTATCTAGCGTCACGTTTATTTTGCGCGGTGCATACATTGCTCTCAATTAAAATAGCAAAATCGCAATGTATTCTTTAAATTCGTAGAAAAATATTCAAATTGGCAAATTGCAAATTTGAAAGTCAAAGGTCAAATATAAAATTAAAAATTGAATTATGAAAACGGAAACTACTAAATTTTATTTATTTCTTAACTATTACGCATATTTATAAATTTATAATTATAGTTTTTTACATGTTATAATTTTTCATATATTAAAGTATGTGCAAATGTAAAATTTGAAACATTTTTTTTGTAACTTAATATATTGTTTGAGGAAACGTAATACCTTTATGATAGTAATCCATGTTATCGAGATATCTCAAATGTCGCCGACTGTAATCACTATATATATGAGATAACATCTGATAAAGCATAATACGGCATTATTACCAAAAGAGGAAGTGAAACTACAGTGTGTCAATCATATGTGAATTATCAGTTAAATTAATAAAGGTTTGACCTCGAGAATTTTTTATCAGTTATCGCGAAGAGCGTAATGTAGGAATTACAGATTCTGAAAGAACGATGAAATTATTGTATAATAAATAATTTCGATAATATTTCTCATACATAAATTTAATTCTTATATCGCTTTACAAGAATATCATTTCTTCCTTCGTCCGATTTGATAAAATGTTTCCATGTCATCAGGACTAAGACTTTCTAGACGATCACCGGCGCGTAAATTTCTCACAATTTGTTTTTGTTGAAAGTTATACGGTAATTAAAAAAAGAATAAAAAAGTGAATGCATGTGTACGAAAGACTTTCTTACAATTTTCCAGGTAGAATTTTCCTTACTCTTTTAATTGAATTAAAATATAAAAGAATTGCTTTACAAAGATTTAATTTATGCATCTTATTGCAAAAAATATTATTTTATTGAAAAGCTTATACATTTAATTAGAGACTCCTTTACGTAGCTGAGATTAAAGTTATAGTGAATTAAATCGTCCTTATTTTCATATTTATTCCGTATATTGTATATATTTCAGCTATTGAATTTCACAGCTGCATATTAATAATATAACTACATTTACACATTTACAGAAATTTAAAATTAATACGTTTTCTTTTCATTTTAACAACTGTACACATATTTGGTCCGCCGTAGTTAAGTATTCGGAGCGTGTAATATTTTCCAAGTAAACCAGATTTCATAAAAGCAGCTGTGATTAAATTTAATAACGCGCAAAACTATTTGAAATATCTTAACTTGGATTTAATGCAAGAATGGAATAAATTTGTAGAAAATTTTTAAAAGATCATACCGAAAGTGAACTCTCTCATTCTATTTATTAATTGAACAGGATATTGTAGTAGACTGTGGCGATAAAATTCACACAATGATCTATGGTTCCGGTTTTTTCTTCCCTTAAATCCTTCGATTAATTATCTTAGGAATTCACACGAGTCCCACTGAGCAATTACTCAGGTATTAACGGCATCATTTCTTGGAAAGGCCGAGATAAATTGAACAGTGTCAATCCAGCTGTATTATGAAATATCCGCACCTACCCTCGGGAATTTCCCTGGGCGCTCGTCAGTCGTACATCTCCAGAGAATAGATCTGAGAGCAAATTTGATTGCAAGTCTAGAGAAACTCAAAGAAGCTTAGGATATTGTCACAAAAAAAAGAACTGCAACTGCAATGTCGACTTGGTTCCACGGTCACGTCACTTATTAATTGAACAGGATCTTATGGTAGACTGTGGCGGCACAGAAAACTTCACCACCGCATCACACTGCGATCGGTGAAAGAAGGGAGACGAATGGCTAGGTGGTGGTAAATTTCTTGCCTCTTCCATCTGCGTACCAACCTACTCGTCGAGCGATGCACATCGCCATGCATCGTCTGCGTGGAGAGAGGTGTACTAATTGCCGGACGTTGCCTGTATTCGCCTAAGGAACAACAACAATTAACATGGCACCGAATTCCCACCTGAGAAGTTACGGCTACCAATTGCTACTGATTACTTCTACGGTGATCACACCTCCGAATGATTGAGGAATCTTATCTATCGCTCTCTCTCTCTCTCTCTCTCTCTCTCTCTATATATATATATATATATATATATATATGTATATATATGTATGTATATATATTTCCCTTTCGGGACGAAAACTCTCGATGACAAACAATCACTGATTACGTACCGCGAAATTTGTGAACGAAGTGGTACATCGATGGTTCTTTATGCGTTTATATAAATAATATTGTAAATAACCATATTTTATACACACGATAAACACGACAACATATTGTTGTATACATTTTTATATAGCAAATGTTATTTTAACAAATATTATTGTAACATCGTAACACGTCTAAAACGAAATTAATGCAAAAAGATAAAATATTTTTTCTCTTTGTTCAAAAAAATAAGCTTCATTTAAAATAGAAAATATTTGTACATATTTTGCAGATAAAAAATGATATTTTATTAAGGAAATATTGACTAAAAGCATTATTCAAAAATATATTATAAACTTCTCATCATTTACAGTAGATTTATTTGATCTAAAGCGATAAATCCTTTCGCGTATCTATCCATCATAAACGTCGATTTCATACATTATCTCGTTTTATTACCGTGTCAAATATGAGAAATTCGCATGTCTATCATAATTCTAGATTGAAATATATAATATATCATTTTCCCGTCAAAATTGTTTTTCCTATGTAACATTTTTTTTTATTTTGTAAATACATTGGGCTATGGATTATTTTTCAAAATTTATTTATTTATTTTATCAAATAACGTTTTTATTTTCTTTCATGATCTCATTTCATGTATCTGTATCCTTCGCAGTTTCTTTCTTAATATTTCAAGGTGGTACGGTCTTTAATTTTATTTGTTTACTTTACTGAATTAGTACGACTTCAACAAATTTTAAGGAACCTATAAAAACAATTTTTGCGTCAAAAGATGCATTTTCAAACATCGTTAGCGCAGACGGATTAACGCTCGGTTCCGTTCTGCTTACAACGGCAAAGATCCGCGGTTCGTCCCATTCCGTTCTCCACACTCTAATACCTTCCTCATATCAACGGCTCGTAACCAGGTTAATACAATCCAGCTCTCGATTGCGCGATTATCACGCGAGCAAAGTCGCGGAAACGATACACTTTGTCGACCCCCGCAAATGTTTTTTTGCTAGTTTGAAAAATGCACTGTGTAATATTTCTAAGAATATTTACGAATTAAGGACATTATCAGAATGAAAAAAGCAAGTCTAAAATTTTTAGAATCATCATTTTGAAAATTCATACATTCATGAAAGAAAACTTATTTATCCGGGAAAGCTTAGGAAACCTGTCAAAAATAAAAAAGTATATAGGTTTATTTGAACGTTTTGCAAAAACTTTTGTTTCTAATGAACGATGAGATAGATTTCAATGAGTGTATTTACATTTAACATATTGGACCATTAAGTATTGTAAAAATATCTGAGTACCCATCATGAAGCATATTGGAATGAATTCCAGTCAGAATTATTCCGGTTTCTCAGAAAATAGAAATCTAGGAAATAATTGAATAATTCAGATCGACTTTTTCCATGATAGGTGCTCAGAAAGATTCAGGAAGATAAATATACAGATCCATTTAAAACCAAGTAATGAAATATATCGAAAATTGAATCCGGTAAGCAAAAATGTTTCAGACTAAAATTGTATGGCTTGAAGAGAGACACATAATGATTCCATAGTTGTTTAAGTTCTTTATTAAATCAATTTTATTATAGAGAATTTGTTACATTATTTTATATTGGCAATAATTGAGAGACATATTCTTATTAAATTTAAAATTTTATCTTATTCTCTATAATTACATTTGCAATATTGCTCGTCAATTATTGAGATCAATTAATTTAAAAAAAATAGGACTATTTATCAAAAGACTATCCCCCACAATTTGATTTATCATAACTGAAAATATTTTCTAGACTTATTTCGTAGGTACACGATGCAGGGTATGACGTACATATGTATAATACGAAGCAAGTATCTAGTGTGTAACTAATGTTAACGCATATTCTTATAATTGCGCATTTTGCACATCTCTGTTGTCTCACCGGAACATTATGTTCCGTTCTAACTACTTTATAATTTTAATTATTACATAAAATTAATATATAATTATAATATATTATTTAATCAAATTGCCAAAGATAACTTGATTCAAATATTAATTAGCCAATATTTTAACAATTTAAGTTGATACTATTTATAAGTAAAAATAATGCTGTGTAAGAATATTGGTTTGCATGGTAGTTTGATTCTGTTGAGTGGAAAAGTAGGCTTAAGTATACGTAGTGCGGAATTTCAAACTAGAACATTTCTTATCCGAACTTTTGACAATGAATATCCGCGAAATATCCGCGAAATATCCGCGAAGCGATGCACGCACGCATCTTTCTCTTATGTGTAAATCCAAATCGTCAAAGTCCGCGTGATACATGCAATCAAATAAGAATTTAGAAAATAGGAACGGAATAGTTATCAATACTAAAGATTTGAAAAGTAATTAACACGGAAAATCTGAGGAAGAAAAGAAAAATGAATAGGAGAAAGCAAGAATGTGTTATAAACAAATATTTGCTCAAAGTTTCATAATCACTTTTACGAGTTTCGCTAATTACGCGAAAATTCATTATGATAATTACACGGAAAGAATGATTTTACTAAAGTATTTAAAAATTTAAATACATACATATGAAAATAATTTTGTTAATTAAAATAACGTAGAACGCTTAAGCATAATGAACAATGTTGCGAAGCGTTTTGACAGCCAGTTTTAGCGCTCTACATTAATATTTAGAATAAAATTATTTTCGGATCTGTATTTAATTAAATGTTTAGATACTTTAGTACAAAACCGTTCCGTGTACTCATTCATAATTCATAAAGTCATTAATTATGAGAATTGAGTGACCTATTTAGAAAATGACTTTGCAAAATGTAGAATATGCTTTGAGAGAACTCTATGTACAAAGTGTTATATCAACTATATAGGTCAGTATATTGGATTGCCTTCTCTATCAGGCATGCATGATCAATCGATTACATTCATAAAATATATATTACATTTATGAAATAATCGGTCGATCAACATATGTTGATATAATACCCTGTATATCTGTGCCTTTACGCGAAGCAAATATGTGATACATAAATATATATTAACGCAGGTTCGGATGTCATCGTGGCATATTACCGAGGACTTCCCAGAATCACGGTACCTCTTCCATCCAGGAGGGAACACTGCTCGTTCACCATGAAGCCAATAACGCACACGGTCGGCAATTTTTTAGATATGCTAAAGACAGAGGATCGTGGCATCGATCGAGCATGCATAACGTCGCTTGGTAAGACGCCGTACAAATCATTTTTTCAGCTAATTCATTCATTACGTCAGAGAAATTGGAAATCAGATTAAAGTCCTTGCATAATATCCCAAAGATAAAGATCTTAATCGTTTTTTCAGATGGGGTCAGGATAGCTTCCAGCAACACGATAGAATCGCTTTTAGAAGAGGATTTCAAATTATTAATAAACGATAACGAATACATTGTCTCACCGCCGTTACGAGAAAGGTGCACGACTGTGAGTTATCAAATAAAAACGATATCTTTTATTAGCTTAATCCTGCGAAGCGCGTAGTTGCGACATGTACTTTAATTTAATTTATTTGTACATCAATTGTAATGTATTTGATTGACTAAAAGCTTTAGTAATATTTCTTCAAGCGTAATAATATATTTTATCGGTAATATATTTTGAGTCACGCGGGATTTCCCTTGTCGAACCGTGTTCAGCAAGTATCGACATGTATGTCTTCCGGTTTCACAGGAGGATTTACAGAAACTCGGAGATGTACAAGCGCTCGTTGCGCAGTTGTACGAGGCATTCCACGTGCGGGAGTACCATGTCGACATGGAAAGATCTGTTATCGCCGAGCTGGAGAATATTAGACTACAGCTGGAACCCATGGAACAGGTAAAAATACGTTTCTATAGTTCGTCCTATGTCGCAACGTAAATAGGGTGCCGTTAAATAGGGTACTTTTGTCCCAAATTATATAGTTTGATTCAAATTTTAATCATGCTTATATGACATGTCAAAATCGGAACATAAAACTTCTTCAAAATGTCTTGTAGATCTCTTATATCCTGATTTTAGACTGATTATATCCTGATTTCCTGTGTGTTGTTACCTAGCATTTTTTTAAATTTGAATCAAAGTTACTTCAAATTCTATGTCGAATATTCCATTTTATGGTATACGGATTAAGCAGCATACGCGTGCGTATGCTAAAAGAAGAACGGTATTTGTTAGGATAAAATTGATTTAATGGTAAGCCTTTAAAGCCTTTAAAGGCGCACCCATGAATTGGCTTTCCATCGCGCGTAAATTAAATTTAAATGCGAACACACTCCCATTGTCCGTTTTCTCTCACTACATTCCGCCTATGGTTTTTCTTAATTGCCATATTCTTGAGCGTTCTAATTAGCACACTCGCGTCGCACTTTGCACACGCGACCAACGATACTTTTCTAATCCCTTTTATACGCATCGCGCTCATTGTTACGCAACATTGTAAGAAGAAAACGTCTGCGAAATTCCCGCGTCTTTTTTTCCCTCCTTATGAAATAATAAGGTAGGGTAAAAGGTGCCGTTTCTTCCACGATACTTCTATTCCTCCATCTCCGGCCTCATTTTCTCAATTACTTAGAGAATACGATAGAAGCTAAATTATCTTCACTGAGAGAAAAATACAAGGTGAATGATGAGCGCGGGGTTTTCACATTCTCTTAATCATTCTAGAAATTGCAAGAGATACAAAATGCCGCTTACAAGAAGGCGAATTTTTTTATCTGGACGTTCCTAGTCATGATGTCTATCCAATTTGGGGCGTTGGCCAGATTAACCTGGTGGGAATACTCATGGGATATAATGGAGCCCATTACTTACTTCGTCACTTATGGCACTACTATGATGTGGTTTATTTATTACCTCGTGACTCGACAGGTTGGTTTTAGAAAATAAAAAGTACCTATAAGCTGAAATCATAACAGAACATTGCAAATTGTCAGAAATGGATTATACAACGCAAAATGTCGCAAAAGGACGTAACACGATACGATCAATCATGATTTTTCTTCATATATCTTCACTTAGGAATACATGCTGCCGGACGTGTTGAATAGACGCCACCTAATAGTGCTTCATAGAAGAGCGCGAAAGATCGGTCTTGACATTGACGTGTACAATACGTTGAAGAATCGCGCGTACGAGTTGGAGACCACGCTGAAAATTATTCGCGGCCCTTTATACGATTACAAGACGCAACGGGAGCGACAGCAACGCTCTAGATCAAGCTCCAGTAGCTCAAGATCACCAAGTTCCTCACCTAGCCCTAGTCCTAGCCCTAGTCCTAGCCCCGAAAAAGACGTTCCTAAAGTTATATCCGAATCGGATATCCCCGAGGAAATACGTCGAAGAATATAAAATTTAATCACAAGGTGTTCAACGATGACGCGTGCGACGGAGTTGAAATGTAACAGAATCAATGATTACCGATCGCTTAAATCGATATTATCTTCTTCCAACGAAGTACACTCAAAAAAAAAGACTTCCTTCTGTCGAGTATGAAAGCGATGCACTCAGGGTAATTTTCAAATCCGCATAATCGGATGCTAAACGATCGGAATTGTTAGACTGAAATGGAAATGTAATTTATTTTTGTGTTTGTGTACGTTTACGTGAAGAAAATCTCAACCGCAATGATATCTCAGATCTCGAGTCAGTCTTCCAAGTATAGTATCGGCGGTAACCAACTTTCGTCACGCGCAATGCATTTCATAGGCGTTAAAGTGTCACGGATTATCGAATGCTCAATGCTGTCGACATGTTTGGAAGACATTAGAGAAATATATATAAAAGAGAAAGAGAGTATACTAAGCGTCATAAATTTTTTTAATAATCACTAAATGAATATCTTTCAGTCTTCAGCTAGTATTCCGAGAAATGATACATTTCACAAAGATTTTATCTTGTAAAAAATATGATTTTAAAAAATACGTTTTATTTAGGTATGATAAATTATCAAAATGACATTAAACGTTTAAGTATTTTACATGACGCTCTTTCCGAAAGTAAGAAACGTAATTGTTAAAGCATTTATGGCGCTTATGTGTGCGTGTATACTATTTTGATTAACTCTTTGTTGGATTGTTAGTGTAATTGGAGAGTTACATCTTGAGAAATATAAATGGATTATTGTAGATTACCTTATTACTTTATCTAATTTTAATACTAATTCAACTGTTATCTCTTATGCTCGGCCGAATTATATATATATAATAACAAATCTCAATACTATAATTTGAGACAAATCTCTACTTTTGCAAATTAAATGCATTGAACTTAAAATGTAAAAATATATACATCTTGATTAATGAAAATTTGATAGAGGATATGTGTGTGTGTGTGTGTGTGTGTGTATCTTCTACCAAATTTGTGTGTGTGTGTGTGTGTGTGTGTGTGTGTGTGTGAATATATGTATACATATATATATATATATATACATTGGAGCCTGGATTATTCGCTGAGCGATGTAGGATGATGATGAAGGATGAAACGTTTTATAAGTTAGCGGAACAGAATCAATTCTAATTAACATTTTTTATTTGTTGCATATTTGTTGTTAAAAAGTTGACAAAGAAAAAATTTTTTTGCTCTACCAGTTTTTTTTTAAATGATGTTTCGCTAAAGAAAGATTAAGTTAGCGGAACAATATACATATAATAAAGCCAATCTACTTCAAAATAACGTAGGAATTTATTGCTAATTTGTTGCTGTCGAAATATCCTAGTTTTGAATCCATTACCTACAAGTGTAAATAACAATAAAATATTAATAAAAAATTTGTTGCTCTCGAAACATACAAGTTACGAATTTGTTGCTTACAAAATTCCAGAGTGGAGGATTAACAGGTGTGAAAATCTCTCAATATGCAGAAAGTTACAAAAGATTATCCTTAGAGTGAAACTTTAAGCAAGCAACAAATTTTTTACTAATGCTTTAATCTTGTTCCGCCAGCTCGCTAAGGGTTTATTATTTACACTTATTTCGTAGATATTGGATTCAAAACTAGTACATTTCGACAGTAACAAATTAGTAATAAATTCCTACGTTATTTTGAAGTAGACTGGCTTTGTTATATGCATATCGTTCTGCTAACTTAATCTTCCTTTAGCGGAATTTTCATTTAAAAAAAACTGGCAGAGTAAACAATTTTTTTCTTTGGCAACTTTTTAGCAATAAATGAGCAACAAATGAAAATGTTAATTAAAATTGATTCTGTTCATTTTGTTCCGCTGACTTATAAGACGTGATGAGGAAGTGCTTTGGAGACAACTAGCTACGATTGACGCGATCCCAGAATTTTGATTGGGCTCTATAAATAATATATACATATAATATATTTATTTTTCTTTGCGTTTGCACTTAACAAGCTTTATCATAAATTGTTTAATATACATATATTAAATATACATTTGAAATTTGTATTAAGCATCTTACTAATTTATTCGATTATCTATTTGCCATTATCAAGGATTCGGACGGAAAAAATTCTAAATAACGGTCCTAGTCTAAATTCAACTTTTAATTTCAGTTTTTTTACCATAACGATTACCATAACGGTATATTTGTTTGGATTTCGATCCTTTTCGGTCCTTTGGGTTTCAGTTTTTGGTAATTACGTACCATAACGGTCACGTTATCATTGAGATCGAGATCGATCGAAAAAGAAATCAACACCGAAATTGAAAATTAGGTATCTTCAAACCGTAATCGTAACCAGCCGAAATTTTAATGTATCCATAATGTATCTATAATGCAATTTCGGTCTGAGTCCCTGTTGATTATGCATATGTTTTTATTCAGTACATACAAAAAGTATTCACATGCATCAATGCGCATTAATATATTCAATCGAATTCACAAATAATAATTTAGAAATTAGTTGACAAGTAATTGTTATGTCATTACAATGTAACATACCTCGCGAAAAATTGTGAAAAGATCCTACAAAACATTAAAGTGTTAAGGGAATTAAGAGTAAATTACGTTTATAATTGTGTATATACAATAATTAAATTGTGTACATAAAGCAAATGTGTATTATAAGAATTGTACAACATTAAAAAATTGCGAACATAACTACCAATCGTAAAAAACTATAAGTTGTTATGTAATATAAAAGCACATATTTTAATTGCATTTTTTAATATTGTATGATTTATACATTTTAAAACTTCTCATATGTATATTTTATAAATTAAGCGAACGCAAAATTTTCATCTTGTAAATATTAAAAACATTCGTTTTAATAATCGAAAACAATCATCTTTAATAATTGTGAATATAATCATTATAAAGAATAGTTTTCAATTATCGGGACGAATTGACGTGCGTGTAAAGTAATTAATGAAGTAATTACTAAGTCATTTTGCATAATCTTTTAAAATAACGCTGTTGATTCGCGAAGTGATATTATGATATACATCGATGTAGGCGTTATTATATATACATAGGTTTTCACAAAATCAACGAAATTTTACATACCATAATTACCACATTAACATAATACCAATAATCTCATCCTTATCACCAATATCATTATCCTTCCTCTCATTAGTCATTTAAATTCTATATTGATATAAAAAAAAACTCCATCCAAATGGAACATGTTAATGATTCAGAGATATATTAGGTGTTGGAATTAATTCGTAGCGTTTTACAAGTGATGGGAAGTACTTTCATTAATGTATTTTTTAATGCTCATGTGAAATAAATAACATTCTTTCATTAAAAAACGCTACGAATTAATTCCAACACCTAATATATTATAGAAGATTAATTATATAATTCATTCATTCGTTCTCTTTACCTCATATTAATGCATTTTACAAAAATATTTAAACATTCTTTCAAAATTTTATCTTCAAAAATTTCTAACTCTTGAATAATCAAACTCTATATTATAGAGACTCATCGATACATATGACCAAAAAAAAATAAAAAGCACGTACATTACTATTTAGCTAACTACTATTATTATTAGCTTTTAATAGAGGCAGCATAAATAATGCTATTGTTACTATTATGCTTTTCTAGGTGATTTTCACGAAAGTATCATGATAAAAGAATTGATATGTAGATCTCTCCACATTTATGGGAACTTCTTCTCGCTTTCATAAAATCTATCCGTCCGCTAAAGTAGTTCGTTGAATCCATAATCAGCCTCTTTTCTCATACCTTAATAATTTAAAAAGAAAAAAATTAGGGTTCAATATATTCATGATCTATGATTTATATTTTGAATGCATCAAAATCTCTATGAATCTGTTTCACAAAGATTTTAACTAAATTTATAACTCTTCAATCTTTTATCGGAACAAATTAAAATATGTTTATTAAGATTAAATTGTCCTAAAAATAGCATTCTTATAAATTTTTTATTTCAAAAAATCTTTACGTAATGATATATTATTTAAGAATTATGCATTTTTTTAATACCATCAATAAAAAAATATATTAATATTCTATTTCTCTTAAACGTAGATATACGATCAAGAATTAGAAAATTTACAAATAAGGTATATATGCTACTAACGTTAGAGGCCAACGCTTTTTACAAACAGGAAACGAACCACAAAGCACAATTACACGTAGAATTTATCCACCTTCTCCTTAATAAGTTTCCTACTTCTCATCTAAGAATAGACGTTTCGTACAAAGAGTTAAAGGTTTCTAGAGTGTAGCGCGAATAAAAGAGGCATAATAACATCTAGAATAACATGAATGAAAGTATCACTTTCCTATTTCTAATCGTCACCGCGCAGTTATCTTCCTCAAATATTTTGTACTATTCTTAGGAGATTATTATATGTATATATAATAGATTTTTGTACATATTATAAATATATTCATATGTACGTATTGTACATGCACATATACATTTTACGCAAACGGATGTAAGCACGCATAATTTTGCGAGCGATATTGCCTTAGCGCATCTTTCCCAAACTTATCGCCTAATTCTCGATTGATCACATAGAATAGATAATCAAAGCTCTGGCTATGTATAAGATTACTGTATATCTGCATACACGTACAAAACTCGCTCCTGGATCCTGAATGTAAATGTTAAGGGATAAGGAGAGAGGACTTGTTTGTGAAATATTCATGATAATCGCAAACTCCGATATCGATTTTATCTCATCAGATCGCGTAAAGGAACGATCGAACACCGAATCTCATTTCATACAAATCGCCTCCTGCGACAAGTCTCATTCATTTCTCATGTCATAGATCATTTCGATCCGTATTAAACAGTCGTAAATCGATCCACGATTGATCCTCATTTCAGCTAAGTTTGAACTAAAAATTGAACCAATCAGATTTATTAAATTGTTTGAAAAGTGTTTTTCAAATGAAAGACTGATTCAAACCTAGCTCAAATCGGATCTCAAATTGAATCACGACTATGAATATGATTCTTCGAGATTTATATTTTTTGAATCGATGTTGTATCACTTCCACGTTTCAAATCGCGCGAAATTTGGCGAATTTAATTTAAGATCTGTGCACAAAATGAAAACAATAAGTGTATCTGTAAAGTGCTATATGTGATCGCAGGCACAAATTTTATTATTAACTATACTCGGAAAGGATTACATGACAGTGTTACGTCGACAGTAATTCTCGATTAACAAGCACACCTACGAATATTTATTTGTACTTTTACGTGTACACGCTATTTACAGATGATGTATGAATGTTTATTCAAACGGAGATGTGCTGTGATTTACGTCCAATGTACTTACTTCAGTGTGAAGAGAAGAGAATCGAAAATAAAATAGAAATACAAATATGCGTGATATCAAATTGAAGTACAATCTATTTATATGATTAAATTTTCCTATTCATACCTACATACATTTATCCTTGCATCTGTCAAATATTTTCACAAATTTTTTGCAAGTGCAAATTAATATTCTATAAAATCTCTTATTTTAAATATAATTAATTTGTGATTATAATACCAATTTTACAAATTCAATAAAATTATTCAAAATTATTTATCAGACATTTTATTTTAGATTTTGACATTTATAATTTAGTTTTGTATGGATAATAATAGAGAAAAGCCCTCTATTATGAGATAGGCGTCTAATATGAGATAACGACGTTTTTCCCAAACTAATAAACGCTATCTATTGATTCCATCATGAATTTATTGCTCTTGGATTGAAAACTATTTAGTAGAAAATTCATTATTAGATCATGCTGTAGTCATTGTAAAACAAGATTTTAGAATTTGGATGTCTTTCATTGAAATGAAAATTTAAACTTGTTTATTATTTAATAAATAAATATTTAGCAATAAATTCTTCATGTGATAGAGTAAGGTTGTACTAATATAAAAATACGAGATATGTTGAATTGTTTAATTACAGAAGTTGGATTTGATGATCGTAAAACCATAAGACATGGAAATCGTAATATGAGATACCCAAGGTATTTCTAATATGAAATAATCTATGTTCCTACGTTACAGTGAAAGTCGTTGCTAAAGTATAAATGTTATTGTACAATAATAAAAAAGACAACCGGAATGAACGTCGAGCCTATATCTGCGATGCTTGATTCCAATTACCTGAAAACGAATTCTGGATATAATTTATCGCATGTTCATTTTTCGCGCACGCTGGCTGTTTGTTTGTATTTTAGAAACATTAAATAAAGCTTTTAATTGCAATACTTTATATTTTGTGTTTTACTATCGATTTCTCGGGGCATCTTATATTAGGAACACAATTTTTTGACTTTGCGATTTGCTCATTTTTTACATTTCTTTAATTTTCAAAAAAAAATGGAATTTAAATTAAATTTTATATAACGTTATCTTAAAGCTTATTAAATTCCCTTCAAAAAATGACCTATTATTTTTTTAATTTCTACCTATAGACTTCTAGCATTTACTTAAAATGATTACTTTGGTATCTCATAATAAGAGCCTTTCCTCTGTATATTTATTATATCATTATTATGAATTTGAAAATCAAATCAAAATCATTATTTAATTGTCAATTATAATTATACAATCATATTTTTTCATAGATTTATTACAAATACAAAAATATACAGAAAAATAATACAACTGGAAAAGAATATGTATATTTAAAAAAAATTGCAAAAAAGTTGCAACGTTTCCATTCTCATTGGATTTTTAAATGCATAAAAATGTCGAAGGCAATCTCACAGTTCGCGCTCCAGAATTCGCTGATTTCCAATGCAACTTCTCTCACTAGCTCCTAGGGAATACTTATGTTTCCACTCCATGAAGAGTCTGTTTCTTGTACTAGAACTCTCTCGCTTTCGACAAATATCAAACATGTACCCTACCTCACTTTAAGTTCTAAAAGTGTACACTAGTAGTTCAGCCACAGAAAACAGATCTTAGATTTATGAACGTAATTTTTGGCGCCATTTTAGTGCCTAACCTAACAAAGATGATTGTGCCGATCAAAAGGTAAATCATAATTCCTACATCAGTATTTTATTTATTATAAAAATCGAATAAACTTTTTTTGAATATCAAATAAATTTTAGTAGTTTCTTTTTAGAGACGGAAACATAGAAACTTGGGCTATTATAGATCTCCAAGGCGATCTAAAATTCGAAACGATCGATAATCCAGGCGATCAATTAATCGGCGATCTTCACTTCACAAAAACTGGAGTACCTATATTAATTATCGGAATTCACGTGTTACATGGAAAAGAAGTAACACTTGATAAACCACTGCTTGTATTGGAGAAACATCATGATACGAGAGATGAGAGAATAGAGGAGGAAACTACAACAAAAACAGAGTACTTTGTGAAAGCTATTGTGAGAAAGAAACTCTTGTTTAAGTCAAGACCGAAGCCTATAGTAACCAATGTACCAAAACCATGTTAAACAGCTTCAAAATATTACTTGTACTTACATACATGTATACAACTTCATAAGAAATAAAATGATTTTATTTTATTAGTTGAATTAAATTAGTTCTTAATAATACAAGGGGTTATAATAAGAATTAAAGTTTTAGATTTTCATCATTTCAGTCCTTCATCTCGCCTTCTTCATCTGATTCTTCTACTCCTCTTATGTACATAACATTATTACACCTAATTAGCACTTCTCCGAGGTTTCCAGTACAATTGCCCTCTATGTGTTCTTCAGTATTTGCAAGCTGCAAATTCATGTATCCGTCAACTGAGACGAGGTAACCTTTATATTCGTGGCCCCATTTTAACTTCACCATGACCGGTTTCCCTGTCAAACCATTTAGGAATGGCTTGGGATTTATCGGCATTGTCGCAGCCATGATGTAAAATCTGTAATCTGTATTTAAAAAATGTATTAGATACATGTTATTTTGTTATTCATAAAAATAAAGTACTTGTAACACAATCCTTCAGAAACATATTAAAATATCAACTTTTATACGTGAATAGTATCGTTTTTTTTTTAATAATTTCTATTGATTGATGAGCAATGAGTGCCTTCAACTTTACACTTTGAGGTTATAACACCTTTTATACTTTCTCCGTTTCATACTTCATACTACACAATTTTCTGAATTTTCTTTACACAATTATAAATAATTTTAATTTTCTTTGACTATTTGTGTTTAATTAAACATGAATAGTATCTTTTATTATGCCGGTTAGATCAAAGTAAACACATACATCATATACAAGAATCAAATAATAGCACTTGTCGTGGCAAATTTCAATGAAAACACAAATTATGTCACAAACAAGAAATATAAAAACACATATACACTTACTCTTTAACAGAAACGTAAATAAAAAAATTCTTCGCGCACAATGTGCTCGATTTCGATTACAGCAAATGTGTCTGATGTGTTCAGCAAATCACAATACGTTCTTTCACGAGCTGCCAACTGCAAGAGATAAAACCTCATCTATATGTCCAGAAATTGTATCCAATCAGAAAATCACAGGGAGACTTGTCATAGATCTTGGTTTAATGCGTTTGTGAAAGTTTGTTTATATTCGTTAAATCCATCTATTAGAATATCATCCGAAACAATTGGAGCAATTAACCTGACAATCTGATTTTGTTATATTGTTATATTCAGTTCGCTGACAATGAATATTTTACCAAAGAAAAGGTAAGACAGATGCATTCAATGTGTATATATCTTGAAACTGATTGTTTTGTGTTTTTTCAGATGGCATGTACGAACGAAGGAGAATATTGCTCGTGTACGGAGAGACGAAGCGAAAGCTGCAGAAGAAGAGAGGATTAAGAAAGAACGAATTCAGAAAGCAGTACGTGATATTGTTTTTGAAAGTTTCGATTATGTAGATCTCGTATTTTAGTATCAAAAATTATTTTTTGACGTTTTTAGGTATGGGCTTAATTTTTACAAAATTCTTTTATCTTTCATAGGAAACAGAAGCAAGAGTAGATTTGTTAAGACACCGAGCAAGATCCACGTACGATGGTCGATCAACAACCGAAGATTCTACTAGCAAGAAGTTAGAACATGTCAACTTTTTTGCTGAGCTTGAAGATGGAAAAATTGATTACAGTAGACCTAATACAGAACATGAGAAGGAAAAGAAGGAAGAGAAAGAGAAATATGAAAAACAGATTGGATATTTGACGTATTTGGGACAAGATACCAACGAAGCAACTGGGAAAAAAAATTGGTACGAAGAATTACCAAAGAGATTAACGGATACAGAGAAAGACGTAGAGATAGAAATAAAGAAGAAAACCTTAAACGATCCAATGATTGATATAAAGAAGTATCTCAAGATTATGCATTCTAAATCTGAAGATCATTTAAAAGTAAAAACAGAGAGCATTAAAAGGAAGCATCATGATTCTGATAGTTCTCATTCCAATGATGAAAGGCACAGTACACACAAAAGATATAAAGATAAAAAACATAAGAAGAAAAAACATAAACATTCAGAGAAAAAAGAGGAAAGAAGTCAGAGTAGTACAAATATAGAAAAATTAAGAGCAGAGAGATTACTCAGAGAACAAAGTGAAAAGCTAAGAACTGAAGCACTGTTGGCCAAAGTGAGGGGTGAACCAATGCCCGTTGTAGCACCGGAAACTCCTAAACCTGCTATAAAACAAAAATATAACTCGCAATTCTTTCCTGAAATTGCTAGACAAAATGCAGAGAGAACTCCCAAACATTCCAGACAAAATACAGCAAGTCCTTAAAATATATCATTTTTGTATCGTTTTTATTCTGAGAAATTGTAATTATAATTGTGTAGTATCTCTATAATTATATAATATATGCATATAGAAATTGTTATTAAATTGTATAAACTACTAAAAAATGTACAGTATATACAAATATCGTAATTTTATTAAACAGACTTAAGCTGTTGATTAATATATGTATATTTAATTTTAAAATATTATTTTTAATTTTACGATAATTTTACCTCAAAATTTGGCGCATTTCACAATCGAGAATATGGAATATGCGTTCCAAAACATGTTCCAAATTTACTGCCAGTGCTGAAAATCTATAGTTCACATCACATAAACTATAGTTTTTATTTACGTACCCAGGCAGGAGATCTATGATTGCAAATTGTCAAATCTTAAAGAAGCACCTTAAATATGTTTATGTGTGTTCACATTAGGCTTTCTTTTTAGCTGAACTTGCACTTTTCATTTTTCCTTTTTTTTTCTTCAACGTGGAGAGAAAAGGAAGAAAGATGAAGGACATGCAAGAACAAGCTCTTTAGCTGAAAAGAACAGACCCATAGCCTCCTGCTTATCCCTATCCTATGTAAAGGCGTGTTTAGATTTCCATCTAGGTGCTCCTCAGGTGTCATGTCATCCTTGTCTATGTAATGACACTCGAGTGGAAATCTGAACTCAGCTTAAAGTGATGTAAGATAACTTCCGCTCCAGAGAACGAGAGAGGCTCTTGCCACTAAACCCGTGTTTTCGCGCGTCGCCTCACCGGCGATTCTCGCGTTGCTTCCCGCAGTTCCCGCGCGCCAGCATGATCACCGTAGCCGGAAATCTCGAACCAGACGCCGTGTGCGAGGTGTTAAGTGAGACACGATTTTGAATTCGAATAGAATTCGAATATCTTCGCGAATGCATCTTCTCATTCTCCTCGCTTCAACTTCATCGCGCGTGGTATCCGATTTGTCTCCGCGGAGACGGAAACGTGTCTCGAATAGTGCCTCGAGTTCGCAGAGATAACCTCATCATTCCGTATTGATGTTGCATGTACATATATGAACATACATTTGGATATTTACGCGTATTTCGCGATGGATATAATTAGCGAATATTGAAACGAATCCGTGTAATTTATCGCGTTCACCGTCTCTGAGGACTGTTTAAATTCTAAATTGGAACTCATAATATTAATCTATTTATATATAACAAAGTTTATATAAGATGTAACATGAAATCAGAATTTTTGTTAAGAACAAGAAAAAAGGATATTACGACAGATTTTAGCCGAAGTGATTCATGGATTGAAAATTGTGTTGCGAGTAACATTCTAGTTAATTGTGTAAATATCTTGGAACGTTTGGTTGACACTTAATTAGATTATTCTACGATTCTTCATCAACAATGAGTGAAGAAATGAATGATATATCCTACTTAAGCTATGACATAAATGGTACAAGATACATTTACAAACTTGCACCATCACCGACAGACATTATGAAGAATTCGGCAGTGAGTGAAGAACAAACTACAGTTGATATTGCTAAGGGAAGTGAATTGGACAGTGGAGAAGAACCGATTTCATTAGTGTGTTTGAATGGACAGGTGTATGCAATTAAAAATGGAGTGATTGAAGAGGTGGGTACCAACCTGCAATCTGTAGAACAAACGAGTTACAATGAAAAGGCACTCTTGATGTCAAAGAATATGGAAAATAACGAAAATGATTATATCAAGAATGAAAATATAGTAATCGAAAGTCCATACAGACAATCTGAGGAGCAATACGAAGTCGCTACAGAGGAAGCAGTGAAAGATCTCGTTGGGCAAGATGACAACGTTAACGTCGATGATTTCTTAGAAGTTGTGACTGCTTTTAAATGCAAGATGTGTACTTACCTGTCTCAGGACAAGATGCAATTATTAGATCATATTCAGAAACTACATTTAAATTCTACTATAGATATTACAGTAAGTAGATCTCTAGACGCCAACTGTAGTTCACACAATTTTAATCAAAGTAACTGTATCTTGCTTAGCAGAAGCTTATAATGCAATATAAAAATTGGCTTACTTTTATTATTATATATAGCCAAAGGAAGAATCTAAAATGGATGAAGTAAAAATAGTTTATATGTGTGCGGAGTGTTCCAACTGCTTCCATTCTTTTGAGGACTGTAAAGAACACATGATTAATGTAATCATCTTAAATTTTAATTTTTGAAAGGTAGGCTACTTTTATCTGGATGATATGATAGAAATTTCTTCTAGGATCATCAATTAACAGACATTGCGAGTGATGAGGCTGGAAAAGAAAATTTGACAGACCTAACGAATCCTAGCTTGATAACTGAACATGAGGCTCAACATATCGAAAGCAATGAAGTGGAAAAAGATCCAGTAAAAATTTCAAAGACCTTAAATTCAGAATATATGCGTAACAGGAAAATGATAGAGTCAGCGGAAAGAAATGTCAAGTATGTAATTTTCCAAAAAATATATATTATGTAGAAGAAATCTTTTATTTGTTATATTTAAACGTGCAATTTTCGCAAGGTGTTCTTATCAGGGCTGTCAATACAAATTTGCCTCGGAAGAAATTATGCAGCAACATATTCTTTACCATACAGAATCTGAAACTGCAACAACATTTAAATGCACCATATGTCGAGATATGAAGTTTACGAAGTGGCGCCAATGTAATTTGCATTTATGGAAGAAGCACCAAATTGGTTTGTACATATAAAATAAATAATATAAAAAAAAGTTGAAAAATTCACATTTTTATGTACTCTCTTTTATGTAGACATAGGCTTGTTTACCTGTAAAATTTGTAAAGTCTACAAAAGTGCTACTATGGTAAAACTCTTAACGCACATGAGGGTACACAGTGACACTCGCGATTACAAATGTCCCGATTGCGAGAAATGTTTCAAACAAGCTAGCCAGTTACGTAATCATCGCATAATGCATTTAGATCGCAAAACATTAGAAGTAACTCGATGGTATACTTCTAAGACATGCGATATGTGCGGTAAAACATATGCGAATTCAAAATGTTTAAAGAATCACATTCAAGCTGTTCATTCCAAGTTACGTCCATACGTTTGTAACGTTTGCGGTCATGCTAGTGCCAGAAAGGCAATGTTACAAATGCATTTGCGTCAACATACAGGAGATAAACCTTTCAGCTGCGAGATTTGCGATTACAAAACTGGAGATCACAATACCTTACGACGGCATATTATGCAACACACAGGTGAGTTATATTATAAAAATTAATTATTATGGAGTAATTTAATTTCTTACGCCACAGGATTTCGACCGTATAAATGTCCACATTGCTCATATAGCGCGATACAGAGCAGCAGTTATAAAAATCATTTAAAATCGAGGCATCCTTTGCTGTCTGGCTTATTTACATGCGATCTATGTCCTTTTAAAACGGTCAAAAATGAAAGTTACATCCAGCACTTAGGTGACCATGAAAAAGGTTTAATAAAATCTAATGTACAAAAAAAAGGTAACATTAAAATTTGTTGAATTGCTTGCAATTCTTATTTAGTAGATATCTTTATTTAAACTTCTTTACTGCTTTTTTTACATGCAGATAACGAGAATGTCGAAGTCTTTCCCGGTAACATTGCGGCAGCGCAATTAGTTTATAGCTGTTTGGGTGCCTTTTCGAAAGATGGAGATACATTAGAAGCTAATTTGATGTCTTCCTCAACGTCTGCTGATGGCACTTCTCAAACCATCACGATACAAATACCATCGAAACATCTTCAAGGTTCATTATCAACAAGAGAAAGTTTAAACAAAAACGATTCTATTGAGCAAGAAGATGACGAGACAATGCATTGCTTCTTAAAAATTCCTAGAGAAGAAGAAGAAAGTATAGACACTGGTGGTATAACAATACCTGCAGAACCTGAAGAAAGAAGTATTAGAACTATTGATATTGAAGAGACAAACATAGCAACTAGTGATATTGAAGAAACAAATGTAACAAATATCGATATTGATTCGTGAAATTTACAATATATAAAATAGTGCCGAATGAAATGTCCTCCAATTAAGCAAGTGACACAATATTATACATTATGATAACAAACAAGTAAAAAAAGCTAGTCAATGTTATTAATTTTTTCAAAAAAAGCAATAAGATTAATGTCTTGATGGAAATTTATGTGATATTTTTTTTGTGTGGAAATGTATATTGTAGAATTAATTCTGATTTAAATTCGAGAATGTTTTTAATAACTATAATTTTTAAAAAATGAAATTAAAAATAAATTGTTACAGAATTTCGAAAATGTTTTTACTATTTTTTATGATTTCCATTTTTTATTCTTACTAATCAAATTACAACTTATTGTACAATCTGATAATGTATGGTATATTAAAATTATTTCAGATCCATTATTTTTCTGCTATTTCAAAAACTTTATTTTGCCATATTCGAATTTTTTTGTTTCATTTCACATGAACATTGTAAATACATTTCTCCATTACAAATAAAAATTAAGTAATTCACATTGTTTCATTTAAAAATTTCGCGAAATCTTAAATAATAAAAAATTTTAAATATATCGTACTTTCTTAGAGATATATTTATTAAAATTAAAATTATATATGTATATATGGAAGAACGTACATAAAAAATGTAAGTTAATAGAATTTGGAAGTTGTAAAATATAAATTACATTATCCTTCCAAGTATATAGTACATCAGTTTTCAGAGTCGAGTTAAAATATTTTCTTAACTGAAAAAAGAAATGTATCACGATTTTAGTTCTGATAAGCAAGTCGAAATAACTGAAAAAATGTGAACTAAAATATTTCTTATTTCATCACTTAAATTACGTCCTGGCCAATTCACCATAGTACGCTGTACAAGCAGTAAACTTCCCATTGAACATGTTTTGTTGAATTTCCACTTTGTCATATTTTTCAGTTAACATTATAATCTGTAATTATACACTTTTATTTATAGACACAAATATCAAGTTATATGGTAAAATTTCAATTAAATTATTTAATTATTACATTATTATAAACATATTGTCTACCTGCAGAGGATCTGAATTTCTAGGAAGATAATAGGCCACATGTTGAGTGATTCTTCTTGCTGCTTCGAATATACTTCTTCCACCAATGGGAGGCATAATACTTTCGAGATCAAATACTTTTCTTTTTATATAATCAGGACCGCCCCATGGCGGACTCAAAAACACGACATCTGCAACCAGCTGCGGTGCTAATTGCAGGAAATCTCCAGTAATAAATTCTATTCTATCATCCACACCATAAATTCCTGCATTATGCCGAGCGATCTTAATTTTATCAGGATCGATGTCTATGGCAATTACTGTAAAATACAATCAGTAAATATATTTTTGTTTAACAAAGTTTTATATAGATAAATATACCTCTTTCACATGTAAATGCAAATTGAATAGCATTGCTGCCTGCACCACAAAATGCATCAATAATTGTATCACATCTACATCTTTCTGCTATATCCTTTGCTATTTCCTCTGGTGTGACAGAAAACCAACTCTCTAAAAAAAAAAATAGATTATCATTTTATATATTACATATATATATATATATATATATTGCATTATATGTATATAAATAAATCTATCATTTTAAAAAACATACATAGAGATACATATACATACCTCGATCTAATTTAATTCCATCTTCATATCTGCTGAAGAGACCAAATCGTTTGAAATAATATTTTCTTAACCTATAATCATTGGCTATCTCTCTCGGAATGATTTTATTTAACCTTTTGAACTGCTTCCTTCTTTTTTTTCTTTGCATCATCTTTATGCTATCTTCATCATCCGAACTCGACGTAAGAGCAGATTGTACCTTTGTGTAGGAACCTTTATCATTAGATTGCACATCGATTTCTGCTGGTATTGATGCTGGATCACAAGACAAATACTTGTTTGTCTATAATTTAAAAAAAAAACGGTATAAAAAATTTGACGATCGAAAGATATCACGAGACGAGAGTGATGCCATAGCCTACGTTTTTTTCTCTTTTCTTTTTTCGTTTCTCTACTGGTTCACATTCACATGTCGTCAACTCGTGTATACGTTTCATGTTGAAACTTAAAAAACACAACAATTTACGATAAACGTGTTGTTTATCGTTGCACTCAACTGTACTAAAACTTTTTTATCTCGCTCTCTCGCCAAACAGCGCAGAAAGTTCAGCTAAAGATAGGTCTCTATTTCTTGTTATAGCTGCACTATGTTGCCCTTTCTGTACTTAAAGGTTACGTTCCGTGTAAAACACGTGACATATCACTATTCTTGTTTATCGAATGAAAATAAGGATAAAGGATGGCTGCGTTCAGCGGATTCAATAATTGAGTGAGCACTAGCTGCTATTGATGTATTCTTCCAGATCTACAATGCTAATTGGACGATCTAAAAGAATACAATACAAGCGAGCACTCACTCAACTGTTGAGTGCGCTAAACGCAGAACCATTATATGCTTTATTGCTATCCAAGAAAATGAAATAGGCTTTGAAAAGGAAACAAGTAAATTTGAAAAATGCGAAAGGTTTGTAATATAATAGACGTTACATATACTATATAGGGTGTTCTATTTGGAGCGAACACAATTATCTCTCCTATCATTATTCTAAAAAATCAATTTCAAGTATGGGACTCATTTTGTTTCAAGGGAGATATCTTTGGTCACAGATCCTTTCTTGGTGGACGTATCTACAAGATTTTGCTTTATTTTTTTTTAATGAAATATATAATATGATTATTCTAATTATTTTGCATATAAATATTATTAAAATAGATATACCAAAAAAATCAATAATTTACGAGATATTTTATACTTTATCCTAACACATTAACATGAAATATTAAATATTTCATAAACTATGATTTTTTTGGTACCTCTACCTTCATACTTTTATATGCAAATAAACTTTTTATACTGTTAATCATTTTATTTTTTTCCCCAATGATTAATATTATACACATTTTATTTTAAATATAGAAACTGTAACAGTGCAGCTACAAAGAATACATTAATACTTTTCCCATCCTTTTTAAAATTTCTATTTAGAATTCTTTATAGTATTTAATAAGAAAGAATATTTCCTAAGAACTTTTTTAGTTAGCAATAGATGTTTTGTTTTTTAGTTATTTTATATATATTTTCTCTCTCTTTCCTCTTTCTTTCAATAACATCTAATCGTGTAGAACATAGATATTTGAATATAAAATCGAATTGAATATTTATAATATTATAGGGCATGTCATCTCTCTTTCTGCTTCAATATATAATACATGCAGTAGTATAATTAGAAATTTAAATAATATTGAAAAATATACAACAAAAAGCTAAAACTTACTTTACATAATAATATGTGAAATACATAAATCTACCAAATATATTAAGAAAAAAATTTTACCTTATTTGTGTATTTGACGAGTGTTTCTGCATCATCAAGAGTGCATTTATATTTAGTTTTTAACCGTTTTAATTCCGCCATTAATTGGAAACTTTGCCGTCTAATATTACGTTTCCGATAAACAACTTCGCCTTGCAATTTTCTTTGGTTTTCATTCTCGATTAAATTGGCATAACCCATTAATGAAAAGGCTTTTTTCACAGTTTCTAAACCATCTTCATTATCATTACAATCAGCCTTGTGACTAAATAAAAAAAGAAAGATAAATTTTATATATTCTACTATACTTATATTTATTTAATTTTGATTGCTATATAACAGAAAATAATTAGTTACATCTAATCTGTGACGCCACACAAGCAAGCAATGATATCGTTGTTATACTACATATATATCAATGTATTACTATATCATTATTACACTGTTTACCTTTGTCTATAAATTTCTTGAACCTCTTCGTAGAATTCATCTCCTCCATCAGAAGACTTTTGTTGATGACTATTGTTAAAATCGCTATTGGAATCAATTATTTCCATTTTGCTTTCAGTAATTATCGAATCTTGAGTATGAATCTGTTGTGATTTTTCGTGCATTTCTTCTTCCTCAACAACATCAGTCGATTTATTCTCTTCTGCCCTTATTGTTAAATTCTTCATAAGCACGCCTACTGAATCCATAATCAGTCTTTGTGTTCTATGTTTCTCTGTGCTCTTGGATTTCGCTGATACGCTGCCCTTTCGCGAGTTTTTATTTTCGATAATTACTTTATTTGGTAATAAGTAAGTTTGTACAGAATCCACGTTCTCGTTTTTTTCACTCATGTGGGTGTGAATCTCTAAAGGATCTTCGCTATGTCTGCCCTGTTGACACTGCAGCGCCACCTCATCTTGTCGGAGTAAGATCGAATTATCACATTGTTCATTCAATGAATTACCACATGGCTCATTCAATATGTTAAAATCTAATTGATTATAGTCTATGTTGTGCTCTTTTTTATAATTAGCTATGAACAATTCGTACTGTTTTTGATATTGCGTCTCAAAATTTTCCTTCCATAAATGCTGCCAATATTTGTCGTTGTCTTCCACTGAAAATTCGTTTTCCTCGGAACTACTAGTCATGCTGCTTTCTATGGAACTTGTGACGGAAGTGACGAGACTAGACGAATGAACGGAATTGGAATCACAACTGGAACTAGTTAACGTCATTTTGGTAACGTTAGTCATGGAATCGGAAGTTGCATTCGTTTTCGTTATTGAGCCATTAACAGAGTCACATCTCATTAGTAACCTTTCATCTTCTGCATTAGATTGATGGTTATAATTTTCTTCTATACTAAGTGGGCTTAACGGATTCCAACCATCACCATCTTCCGGTGATATCTCAAAATTGAGGATTTTTTTCCTATTTTCGTCTGCATCTTTATCATGAACTTCTTGCCTGCTTACTTGTTCAAATGAAAAGCTAGTATTCGAAGAAGATATGGCTGCTGGTTTTAGTTCGCTGTCGCTCGAATAACTCTTATTAAAAATTCCTGCAAAGTTAGAACGTACAAGTTCGCAATTCTTATGCGCTTGTGATGGGAAACATGTATTTTGCTCATAATATCTTTCTATGGCTACTTCATTAATCTCTGCATCCTGCGATTTTTCGTCTTCTGTTGTGCGTGCATTATTTTGAAAATACTCGGGATTGATATAATCAGCATATTTTTCGATCCAAGATGCCCAAATTAATTGCTCTCCGTGTTTAGCCCAAAACTTGTCCCATGCTACATCCATTGCATTCTTATTACTGCCATAATCTGCAGAATAGGGATAAGCGTAAGAGTTACAATCATATTGTGTAATGAGATCTTTGCTGTGTCCTTTTGTATTTAATATAGTGGTACTATCTGATAAATTTTGTACCATTGATTCCTTATCACCTGACACAAGAAAATGTTAAGTCAACATTATCAATAAAATCAACAGTATTAATATTACATATTTTTACTAAATAAATTACAATTATAAACGATATCTGAAATTTTTAACGCAATTACCTGATACATGTTCATACTCAGTCAACATATCCACATTTTCATCTCCATTATTTTCAACTTCAGTTTCTATAGTTTGGAAAGTTTTTCCGTAAGATGCTACAAGATTTTGTATACTTTTTGCCTCATGCTGATCATGATATTCAGATAAGTCTGCACCAGAATCAGATTGGTGCAGGCCTAATTTCTGGGTCAAGGAATGTGCAGTGGGCCAATGAGCCGAATCGCGTACAGAGTCATGTTCGTCCGTAGAATAATTGTTATCTGTATGAGAAGCACTGCAATAACAGCTTACTGGCTCTTCCTATATCAAAAAAAACAAACAAACAAGTTAACGCTGTAAAAATAATAAAAACTAACTGTCAACTAGCTATACTTCATATAACAAATCATCACAAATAAATGAACATGTTATACATCATGCTTTTCAAGAGATTGTGTTTCTACTCCAGATCCTTTACAAAGATCTAGCATCTCTCCCACATAATCCCCATCCGCATCTTCTCCTTCGCTGGCATCTTCTGAAGCTAAGACAGTATAAACTTCAGGATTCCTACAAAGAATAACGACACATAGGAATATAAAATTCATGATAACTCTAAATGTGATATTAATAGAACTAACTCTAGATATAGAATTACAAAAGAACAAAAACTTTATTTTACTTTAAACTTAAGTTTTTATTAACTTTCTCTTTCTTTTTTATATGTGATTCTATATCAATTAATTTCTTCATTGTCAAAAAATAGCATGTTACATTATCTTTTTATTGATAAAAATTACAAATTGATAGAAATGATAAACAAAAGTATCTGCTTCTAAACTATTTCTTTTAGGCCCGATTGCATCAACGTTACTTTGACTTAAGCGAGGGTAAAAACTCTCCATCTCGTTTTAAAGCGAAAGAGAGATAGAGAGAGTTTTAAGTCTTACAGTCAAAGTAACAGTGATGCAACTAGGCCTTAAAGGCGAGAGAGAGAGAGAGAGAGAGAGAGAGAGAGAAAGAGAGAATTTTAAGCCATGGTCAAAGTCAAAATAACATTGGTGCAATCGGGCCTCAAACTCCTATCTTTTTCTCTCCATTAAAAATATTGACGCTATCATTTTTTAATTAGGAAACTATTTTGTCATTAATTTTGGAATTTTAATTATTTTTCGAGTAGCACAATAAATTTTAAAATTAACCATGAAATTCATTGCGTGCCACTCGCGATGGTACGTATCAAGGTTAAATCATGTTTCACATCAATGCTGATCAATAAACACGTTAAATTCTTTATAACGTTTCGCATGCCTGACAAATGAGACATTTCATTTCCGAGATACCTTAGATGAAAGAGAGACACAACGGTGCAATCAATCTAGTGCAATCAACTTACCGGATAAATACTCTGCTACAAAGACAGTAAATATAATCATCAGGATCGGAGGTCTCACGATCCGCGATGTAGATCTCGGCTAGTGGCTCCCAGAAATTGTCGCACATCCTGAAGACGGGATCCTCTCTGTCTACCACGTTATCGTCGATCGTCACAAATGCAACATACCTCACGCCCAAATTTCAGGACCGCCGTCGCGTAAAAACAATCCGCCAGTCTGCTTGACGATGTAGCATCGTGAGGAGGTTGATCGGTCCTGATAGGCTTATCCAGGCTTACCAAAGTTGAGATATGCATACGAGAGAAACTCACGATTGCGCGTGCTCGAAATGTACTTAACATTACTAAAGCTGCGTTCAGAAATATTATCCAAATGCTCCTGTGTATCGTTTTATCCTTACATTGATCATTCGATGTTAAATAAGGAAATAATGTTAGATAAGAAGATACACGGTAAGACCCGCGCGATGTTTCCGAACACAATTTAAAAATCAATTCATATCGTGTGCCTCCCACAAGCGACACAGTGCGACACAGTGATTACGTCATCTTTGTTTGACATTGGCAAACAATAAGGATGTAATGATACATTGTGTCACACCGTGTCATTTGGTCGCTTGTTGGAAAGCACACATTATGTGGCATGTTCGAATTTCTATCCGGATGTTCTCCGCAGTATTATGCCATCCTTAATTAACGTTCGATAAATAACAAGGTTGAAGTGATATCTGAAGATCGATTCTGTATCTTGAAACAAGATAAAAATTACAAAAGTGAACGAATTTATTAGAATATTGATAATTTCATTGATCAACATTTAGTAAATTTGCTCACTTTTGTAATTTTCACCTCGTTTCAAGATACAGAATCAATCCTCGATCAATTGTGTATGAGGATCGAAATGAAATGATAATTATAAAAGTGAGCAATGATTACTAAGTATTGACCAATTAAATTATGAATATTCTAATGAATATTCTAGTGAATTTATTCGCTTTTATAATTTTCACCTTATTTCAAGTTACACAATCGACTCCCTTGGTGACATTCGGGTGGGAATCTGAACACAGCCGTATAGTGCATGTATAGTGAATTTATGTATAGTGAATTTATGTATAGTGATCGGACGCATTCAAAGTGCACTCTGGTGCACATTATAGATGATAACTGTGTTGCACCGAGTTTGTTAGAACGCACCCAATATCGAATAAAAATATCGACAAAAATATCTGAATATATTCAGGGGGTCGTTGACAATATATACATATAGGGTGTCCCGTAAGTCAACAGCTTTTGAGTAGACTGGACTAAACTGAGTCGAAAAGTCCTCTACCATTTTACAATTTTCGCAATAATTAATGAGATATTAATTACTAATAGTCGCTAAATATTGGTTTTTAATCAATCACTTTTTACTCAAATACTATCAACTTTACAGAAAAACAGCAAGAGATAAAATTGTTTACTTTCTTCTCATAAAATTCTGAGAATATTTTCAGAATTTTTTTAGAATTTTTTAATACCATATTTCCTCATGTTGGAAAAAATAAGAAATGCAATACTAAAAAATTAATAAAAAATTCTGAAAAAATTTTTAGAATTCTATGAAGAAAAAAAAATGATTTTTGTCTCTTGCAGTTTTTCTGTAAAGTTGATAGTATTTCAGTAAAAAATTATTTTTAGAAGACCAATATTCGGCAATTTTTAGTAATTAATATCTTGTTAATTGTTGCGAAAATTTCGAAATGATAAAGGACTTTTTGACTCAAGTTTTAGTGCGCTCTATCTACACAAAAGCCGTTGCCAAAAACTTACATGACATCCTATGCACAATTTGAAAATATTTAACAAATGTGTTTGTTTATATTTCGTAATATTTACATATTGTGTAATAAGTGAAAGTCTTAAAATATTGATTAAGACACAAAAGCAATCTTAACAAGAAATGAATAAACGCATTCAAAGTTTACTGGAACCTGCTGCCATCTAGGACTGTAATTTTCACTCTAATCCTATGCAATCCAAATTGCTTTTAAAAATCAAGCGAACATGAATCGTTTTGTTCTCTGTTTAATGTAATCGATAGATTTAATAGAAAATAAAGAATTTTTCATTACTATTTAGAACAATTTACGAAGATTCTAAAAATAAACTTTGCTGATTATTATCATACACTAATTCGAATGTTTAGAAAGCTATACACAAAACTACTGCAAGTCATTGAATTAAATTCAACTTGATACAAAATTGCAAAAGATTAGAATAATGGCTATACATTTTTAAATTTTATTTAATTCTTAATCTTAAATTTTTGAAGTAATATACAATATTTATAAAGTACGTAAATAAAACACATAATACATAGTTATAATATGTATTCTTTAATTTTTTAATTAAAATTAATAATTAGAGGTATAGCGTTTACAAATATTATTAACAATTATTATCACATTGGACATTATAAATAATATTTTTATATAATAAATTAAATTAATTTTTATTCGAGATCAAATACTTTTCTAATGCAAATTTGTGCGGAATAATGTCAAATGTTTAATTTAAAGTCTGTGAGAAGAGGATGCAGAGTGGATGAAAGGATAACCCGACAAGTGGCGCTATCTGTTGGGCTGATGCGGAGTCTCGTATACGTGAACGGAGCAATGGCGTAGGCGGCGATCCGTGTGATAAATTAATTTTTATTACTTCGTGGGTGGCGGCTCTTACTATTGGTCGCTGATCGGGTACCTCCTACTCTGCAACGGAATCCTCTCCGGCATTATTCCATGCAACGACGGCGATAGAAAACGGCGTGTGATTTGTTTCGTCTTAAGGCGGAATGAACAAGGAAATCGATTTTTGCGTCGCGAAGATCGAGAATTGCAATGCGGCTGACACGACAATGGAACGGATATTTGCGTATCTTGCGAATAACTTTTTTGTTGGTTTCTTTCACAGATCGATGAGTCATATCGATTCAGGTAATCATTATGTATGAATTATTATGTACGAATTTCACGAAATCAAACATGCTTTGAATAAAATAATGAGGAAAAACTTAAATAACAAACAGAAAATGAATGACAAGCTATTATTATAAAAAGTTATAATAGTTTTTTCAAATAGTAATTATTATTAAAATCGAATCCTTCCGATTATTTAATATTTGGAGAATTGACCAGTAAGAAAAATACCAAATATATTTAATATTTATTGGATATAAATGCGCCAATCCAATTTCTATGCTTTGAAAAAAAAATCGTGTTCATAGAAGACAACAAAAGATGTTCATAAGTGAGCAATTCGCCTTATATGTGCATATTGAAATCACTGACACAATCAGGCATTAAAATCACCGGATCTTGCACTCATTGTTATTTCAACTCGTAGTGAATCCAGATTTCTTTTATAATAATATAAATATAAATAAGTGATATGTACAAAATCCTAATTAAATGTTATATACAATATATTTTTTAATACCTAATGAACATTTTATCGGTCCGAATATTTACGTTATGATTTTACATTTTTTAAATAATGCAGGCAAATTTATTATCAAATACTCATTTCCTCCCAGTATTCAGATACGATTAATAAACAATTATATTAATTAATATGAAGATTAAATACTTTATTATTTCATGCAATAATTTTGTTAGCAAACTAATCTAATTTAAGTCGCCACTGTTTCTCTATGTGTCATTATTTTATACTATTAGGTGTTGGAATTAATTCGTAGCGTTTCTTAATGAAAGAATGTTATTTATTTCACATGAGCATTAAAAAATACATTAATGAAAGTACTTCCCATCACTTGTAAAACGCTACGAATTAATTCCAACACCTAATAAAACAATAGATAAATTTGATACTACAGATTGAACAGTATTCGTAACAGATTTGGCATTGCTTCGAACTACAACAGGTAATAACTCATATTTTTAAGAAGCTTCATTTGTTTAATTTTCAAAATAGAATTAATAGAATATTATGCGAAGTTATTAGAACAATAAGTCTTATAATTCTTGCGATCATATAGCGTGAACATTTACAGATTCAAGTTGTGCTGTATCATGACATCGTGATTTGATCTCACCACTTCATCCAGAGTCATAGCCTGAATTATAGCCAGTTCGTATAGCGCGAAAAAAAAATACGTAGGCAATAAAGCACTTCGATACGATATGGTAGTATTCTCGATTACATTTATGAGATGGCTGACTGCTATAGTTATACAAATCACTATAAATATTGCATCGCGCTATATATGGAAATGGTATTGACGCATTTTACTGCGTCAATGCAATTCCTGAATCTAATTCATCGATGACTTGATTCCCGAAAGACTATGCCTTGTTTGATTATTTTACTGGAAGGAAATGAGTATTTGATAATATACAAAACATAAAAAAAATTTTCTCGAGTTTGTGATATTCTTAATTGTTTCAGTGACAAGATTAAGATCATTAATGAAATTTTTCGAATATTAAAAAAAAAAGATGGGATGAATTTGATCCAGTAAAGTTAATTTTGTATCATGATAAATATAATTTTAGAATCATTGTGATTCACTTTAAGACTAATGGACAAAGAATATAGGTATGTACTGAAATTAAAATTTAATTACATTTTTTTTATGTTATTTTAGGAGCGTCTTTGTATTAAAGCAAAATTTTGCTTGTTATTTAAAAATTTATTACTATTATTTTGGAGAAAGATTATATATAATATGTATTATATATAATATGTATTATATATTTGGAAGATTATATACACCGTGAATCATTATAATCTTTTTCCTCATATATCTACTTATTATTTATACCACGACTATTATAAGAGATTAATAGAATTTTAGCAGATATCTAAAATTATTACTGAAAATTGCCTTCTAACTCACAAGTACACTCTCCTCGTAGAATATACCAATTTGTAATATATTTACATCACATTACAATATTAAGATGTAAATATGACATCATAAATTCTTCTCGATTTATTTCATTTTCGACTAGTATCAATTATTCAACTGTTTTGAGATTATGCTATCAGAGCGACGTAACATAATAGGGAGTATTCTAATTTTCTATTTACCGATACTTATATAATTACATCATTTAATCGATACTTCTTTTTTTCTCGTTCACGATAATAAAACGAGGAAAAGAAATCAATGTTTCGCGAATGCAAATTCAAATCCATGGATGATCTCGTGATTTTTCGAGAGAATCGCGGCATTGTAGAACGGAATGAAATTCCGTGCTGCGGATCTGCATAAAATACCGCTGGATGAGAAGGAGGGCTGTTGTATGAGAGCAGGAGAGAGGGAGCGCGCATACGTGTGTCGTCTCTTCGGTCGCGGGAGAATCGCGGCTGCTCGCGAGAGAAGCAGGTTGCAACTGGATGGTGAGGAAGAGAGACGAATGCAAGGCGGATAGACGGTGAGGAACAAAGTACGAAACGAACAGCTGGAATGACGGAGAGGAGCGAGCGCGCGAACGAGCGAGAGGGAAACAGCTGGACTGTGTTACCTCCAACGCGGCGCGGCGCGGTGCGGAGACGGATGCTGCGGCAAGGCGGATCGAGAGGGAGAAGGAGAACGAGATGGGGGAAGATCAGAAGAGATAGATAGATAGAAAGAGCGAGAGCGTGACAGTGGGAAGGACGGAGGCGCGAGTGAGATCGGCCGGTGAGGAGCGAGAAAGATGGTGGAGCATATACTCGCGAGAAGGCTGCGGTAGTCTTTCTCAGCTGGCTAGGTGAGATAAGGACAAGGCGGACAAACGGATTGAAGAAGGTGCCTAAGGTAGGGATATTCAGTCTCGCGGCCACGTGCTACACGAGCGCACGCCCCGAGCCGGCCGGCGGTCCAGCCAGCCAGCCAGCCAGCTACGACATCGTCCTCTTCTTCGTTCTCGCAATCTTCGATTTATCAATCCGCGCTTCCTCCCGTCCATTTATCCATCTGTTTGTCCGTTCATGCCTCCGTCCCTTTTTGTTTCGTTGAATGGAAAAATCGTCAAAAAGTCGCGTGACGTAGTTCCGAGCGATTGGTGTGATTCTTCAGCAACATCAGCATGTTCCGAAAGGAGCAACACGCGCGTAGTGTTTTCTCCTGAGATATTGAAGAGACACTCATTGTCAGCTGTGATCCGCGCAAAGGGCGATATCCTGTTGTGATTCTTTCCGACCCGATGGATTGCGTTTTTCCCCTGCTGGAAGATATTTTCGATACGAATGTGGATCATATAAATATCGGTTTGGTGTAATCCCGACGTTATCGCAACGAGGACGATCGCGTACTGTTTGACAACATACAGTGCGTGGATGAAGAACGTGCGTCGATGTGTGCTTTCTGTGTTGAATAAAGGCGGGGTGACGATGATGCGTGCTGTCACAACGGACTGACACGTGTCCATAGAAGCGACGGTGCGAAAAATTAGAAAATTGGGGGTTTGATACGGAAGTGTATCGAGAGGAAGAGGAATAAACGGGAACATTTTAGTGAAAGACATTACATAGGTATGTATATCGATACATTTCTAGTTGTCATTGCAGTGCAGTGTCGGAATTATAGGCGGATCTAAAGTTCCTCCTTCTTACTTTCTGAGAAGAATGGATGAGAATTCGTAAAAAAGACGGGCTAAAAGTAACACCGTACAATTTCTTTCTCATGTAAAAAAAATGTCAATTTCTCACATATTTGTTATACTATAATTATATTATTTAATTTTAATAAAAAAGGAAAAATCTTATAATTTTAGAAAAAAATATTTTTATAAGAGAAATTTATCAATTATCGATTTTTTTGGAGAACCTTAGAGTACTTTTTGTAGATCCGCCTATCCTTATATTTTTTATTATTCTATGTATTCTTCTCTTAAACGGTATCGTCTCTTTGCATGTTTTAAATGTTAAAAATAAATATGTTCGATTTATCACTTATACATTAGTTAGATTCGTTTCATTTGAATACTCGACACAATCACATTTCCAGTGACATTTGATATAATCGCACGAGGAGATTTCAGATGTTGTGCAAGGTTAAAGTTTATTGTTGCTTGAATATTTATACTCGGAGGAAAAGACATAGTAGTAGCAAACTATAAAAGTGACAGCTACACAAATTTTATGTGTAGAATAAATCATTTTATAATTATTGTACTTAATAAATAATTTATTTAATTATGTATACTACTTCTACTTAAACTTGTTAGTTGTTATTTTATTACCGTATATACTTTTCTTTGAGCGTAGAATATGATTTTCTAATACATTACGAACACTATATTTCCCACATTTACTGAGGAATAATTAACAATCACGATGTTACACTCTTGTGGAAAATTTTGACACAATGTCAGATGTGCCGATAGCGCGATCATTTATTTTATCATCTCGATAAATATCGTAACAATCTCTTTGGTACGAATGCAATTTTCTATTATTCCATTTACGCCTATTAATACATCAAGACTTAATAATCCCTTATGTTAAAATAAAATTTCTATCTGTGTCAGTAATGGTCAAATCTTAGAAATTAAAAAAACTAAATTAAAAATAAGTTCAACACAAATGAGTAAAGAGGACTATATTTGACAAAAATATGTTGCTTTCAGCAACCAAATGCCGAAGCTTTCAAAGTAATAATCAGTGTAGAGAAGATTCCTATTCGTTTAAAGATTTATACATCTATGATATTATAATGCAATGTTGTACTTAGCCATAAGTTCGCTAGTTATTTTTCCATAATTGTATGGAAATCTATGGCTCGGTTTCAGTGCTCGCGATTATTTAATAATATGCGTCATCGCGAGTTCGGCAAGTCAACAATCAATGCTGCTACACGAAAACTGGATTCAAGCCTTACAGCAGTTTTGATTAATTTGTCACAACTTAGAGAAAAAAAGAGGGAGTGCAACAATTTTAACTGTCTACAGCTAGTACTGTGATATCCGTGTGACGTATCGCTCACAACCGGTTCATTAAAGCAGCAATTCGCTCGTCACTCATTGGCTGCCACAGCTTGGCAGCGATCGAGATGTTCGTCCGGCGAAAAGGAGAAATAATAAAAAAAAAGAGAAAAGAAACGAGATGAGAAACGGCGCGTATATATGATTCCTCTAACGCGCGAATGTGTTTCAACTTTCAATCATTATTATTGCGAAGACGAAAGGCAAGCCGATTGCGACTATCGTGCGTCTCTGTCAGGTGGAGAAAAAATATTGCCGGACAATCGAATTATTAATAGTGAGATAGGAGTGGCGGCGGCTTTCATAAAACGAGAGGTATCAATGGGAGAAACGACGAATCGATGATCTTGGGGAATTGCCAGAAATTTGTGTTATCACAGAATAATATATTGGATTGCTTCAGGCAATCTATAGTGAGATATTAGGGAGTGCGGAAAGTATTCGAACGCTCTTGTAAATCGTATTGGATGTCGATAAAAAAATTAATTCGACTTTCGAAGCGATATTTATAGTCCATTCTTTATTTTAATGTCTTAATATCTTAAGACGCTAATACAGTTCTCTGATTGGTTCATAACATCTTAAAATGGTCTTAAATATAAAAACCAGCTATGAATGCCAGCCTCGGTTTCAATCGGGCGTACTTTAACCCGCGACGGAACGCGCCTTTAATGCGACGCGAAGCAGAACATTGTTCCGTACGTCAAATGTCAAACCTCGTCGATCGATCGCGCTGTTGCGGCGAGGAGATCACGACGATTTAACATTTCCGTGCGCGCAGCATCATTATCTCTCGCTGACGCACCGTTAATTACGCTTTAATATCCTAATTATTTCACAGATTATACTCACAATTGGTCCGCGCAGCTCGCAATTAATAAAACTATTCGCATCGATCGTTCACGTAACTCATTGATTAGCGAACGAACGGTAGACGCCATGCTCATGATCATTTCGCACATGAAGAGAAACGATTCTCCTTCCTCCGATTCTTCAAGGATCGCGGATGGTGTCGCGATACGCGTAAATACCGGAGACGTGGACTCGCATGATGACAGCTGAAACATATCGGCGATGACGGCGCGCCGATAATAGTTCCAAGCGCGAAACGCGAGAACGGTGTCCTTCGGCGCCGGCTAATGAAATATACGCTCGTAGACGCGGCTCAAAAACACAAATAGGAAAAACCCTGATGGCACCAATGGCCGATCGCCACCGTCATCGCTGTCATCGTCGCCGTAATTCTCGCGAACGATCGTGTTTATCGTCGCGTTACAATTGCGCTACCGCCGGCTCGTCGCGCGGCGCAACGTTAATCCGTGAAAACAAGGATTTATCAGAGCCGGAGAGCAGTAAGGTGACGACGTGTTCAACGAAACCGGTCTTTCGCGGCATTTACGGTTGTTAATTAATTTGTCATTAGTCAGCGTGAAAAGATGAGAGGCGCACAATAAAATTTATCGATGGCCGCAGCGCCGTGCGACCGCGGTACTCTTTGTCGTGGAGGTGACCGATTATGGCAATTTTAATAATATATACGTGCGGGAGCAACGCGTTCGCCAGATTGCTCACGAAAGCGGTCGTTTAGTCGTATTGCAATGATTTCTTTAATTGAAGTATTAATGAGAGATCTGAGAGGACCTTCCTGGAGACGGCATTCATTGTCAGATATAGTCCGTTGTGTCTCTAATGCCCAATTTTTTCATCTCTAGATATCCAGATATCTTTATCCAAGGGATATCTCCCAGATTATAATGAAAATATCTCCTGGATCAGGTTATTCGCAATTTATCTGGAAGAGAAGAAATTGGACATAATTGAATATATACGTTTTTATGATAATTATTTTCAGAGATCATGTGAGTGTAATGTTATGCACTGTACTTTCTCTCTCTCTCTCTCTCTCTCTCTCTCTCTCTCTCTCTCTCTCTCTTTTTGATAAGATATGTAAACAGCAATGCCCGGAATATTATATACATCTTGACAACAAGCTATTCTTGTGGATATATTTCCAAATATCTCAGAACCAATAACTACATGTACACATAATGAATGATTTTGTTGAATCAACTATCAAGATACGTATATCTAAACATTTAAATAGATACAATCTGACAAAATATATGTATAATTTTATGAGGTGCCAAAATAATTAAAGGATAATTAAAGGATTTCAAGCGATAAGCATACTGAGAAAATTTTGACATTTTAGCAATCAATTTGAGCGTCTCATTATTATTTTGATGATCTAACATTATTTTCAGATCTGTGTTCATAAGTTAAATTTTTATACTTCAATCGATCTTTCTGTGTATAGTTATGGATTATCTAAAAGCTACAATTTTTATTATAAATTAAAAGTAAAAAGAATCTGTATTGTCAGTCATACTAAGATTTATACTTTAAATGATTTCGAATTATTATAAATCGATAATTAATCTTTTATTAAATAAAGTCCTACAAGATTCAATATTGTTTATTAAACAAAGTTTTAGTTGTAGATTATTCGTTATTCATTAATGCCCGTTAGTGTTTCGGATTAAATATATCATTATTTTATATATATATCATCGCAATTGTGCAACCTATAACGTTACAATTCAAACTTGAAAGTTATAGCACTATAAATTCGTAGCGCTTAACGCAATTTAACGTGCTTCAATTATAATCCATGAATACTAGAAAATCTAGTGTATAATCTTTACTGCTATAGATTCCCGCATATGTAACACGATCGTGTTGCAAGTATATGCCAATATTACTCAGTGATCGTATAGATTAACTCAACGCAACGACGCCAATTACCGCGTTCTTAATCGTGGCTTTGTGATCGACCAGGGAAATCTCGGTATCCTCAATTAACATTTACTTTCAAATCACGTCTTGGAACTGGATTAATTCTCCAGGCTACCGATTGTTATTCCCACGAGCGCGTTGCGCTCGTTCCTCAAGAAACCGAGCGCATTTACTTACCGAATTATTGTGCGTAATAAACGAATATATTACTTGCCACGATGTATTTACGACATTTACCATTCCATCCCGAATTGTACGATACGAGTTTCTTATCGACGGATCGAAATTAAACATTGTTAATTAGAAGCACGATTCATACACGCCGCTTAAAGTTCCTGCGTGGTGCGCAGGTCGACAATTAATACGTGGCAGGCTCTGTAATTAGCTCTTGTATTTATGCGTCCCTCGCAGGGCGGTCTACGTTAACATTGATAATGGCGTTACACCGTTGTAAACACGACATGTTATCTCGAGCGATACGAACCCGGGGGTCTCAGGAAGAACGTTCGCCGATCATGATTTCGGCGGACTGCCCTCTCTCGTTTCTGCGACCCGCCGCTCGTATTCTGGAATAATTATTATACATCGCGCTGATATACGCCGCCTCGTGCGCTTGTTCGCCATAAAAATACCACTTTGATAGTGGGATATTCGTTAACGTACATTCGAGTATTCTGTCGCTGGGAGGCGACATTCTTGCCGGACGCAAATTATTTTATCTCGTATAGTATATTATACAGCGAATAAATCGCCGAATCTGAATAAGATATTATGATCTTGAACATGCATGGTATGTGAAGGCAATAGAAAAAGTATTCGAAACTTAATCGAAACTTGTGTGTGTGGCCGGAGTAGTTATTAATATGTCATCGTTAACAAGCGATACTGGACGTTATCGCGAGATTATTTTTCAGAGAATTATTTGTTTGTCTTTTTTCTCCTTTATCAGGCCGGATGTCACACGTCGTGTGAACATTTCAGCACGCCGAAACGCGAGAAGCGCGCAAAATGGTGGCTCGTTACGTCAAACGGAAAGAGGGCAGGTCGGGTCACAGGCCAGGACGACTGACACCGAGGGATTAAAACGTGTCGAATGGATGTGGGCGATCTGTCAGGTCCGGCAGGATTGGTAGGGAGTGGATCCATCTCGGTTGCGACGGGTGTTGGTATTATTGCCAACGCGACATCCGCCACTCCAGGGTGGTGGACGCCTACGTCGACGATCACATCGGCAGCGCCCAACACCGACGTGGTGAGTCTTCTTTTTTTCTTCTAATTACCAGTTTGTGCAGAAGTCCGTCTCTTAAAAAAAAAAAAAAATGAAACGAAGATGTATTTTATCATAAATCTATACTTATTTTGTGTTCTATATATATAATATACAAATGCAACATTTGTTTTCAAAGAAGGATAGCTGTGTAAATTTTTTCATACGATTACTTAATTCTTCAGAGTTGACGGTGAGTCTATTGGCTCATTCAATTATAAAGTCAAAAATATTAAACAATTTAATTTTTTTATGTTACATCTCGTATTATATTTGAATCATTCTTATTAAAATATATTTAGTATTCATTCTTTTTTATGCGAATAATGTCATTTTGATTTTTTAAAATTAATTAATGACTTTTAATCAACATAAAAACGGTTTTACAGACTCAGCATCAGTAATATCGTATTTAATATCGTATATTTGTATATCGTATTACAAATTTTAGAGTCAGCTCCGGAGGAGTATTAATTAATATTAATTAACACGAGTACTTGTTTAATAAGATTTTTATGTTAGCTAATGTATTCAGTTATAATAGGAGAATGTCGAAAAAATTTGGATATTTGTAATTGATATTTGTAAATATTTGCATTAACGCTACAAAGTTAATCGTCGGACGAGAGAGATTCGTATGTCACTTGTAAATTATGGTCTTTCTTATTATTCAAGTATGAGATTTCTGCGCATTAATGTACGCGATTTAATTAAATTAGTGTCTTTTGCGAACTCGGATTGGAAATGCGTGGGAGTCATACGAGTTTACACTTGTCATAATTGCTCGCTTGGCGGTTGATTAGTATTTACACGCGCTAGATTATTCTAAATCATTAAGTAACCGAGGTTCAGCATAACGGAATCGAGGGAACGATGGGAACCTCGGAAGAGAAGAGAACCGTGTCGTTCGCGATGTAAAAAGGTCATCAACATTATATCGGCACGTTCGCCTCTTCATTCAACGTCGCTCGTGGCGGCACTTAATGAGATGATTCTCGTGTGGGATGTGGGTGGGCGATGGAAAGGATTTGGACGGATGCAGACCATTTTGTAGCAATGTAGATTATTCTACGCAAAATATGAGAAAAAGCGGCACAGACCAAAGGGAGAGAACAGCGCGTTATTTAGTCCCGTCGATGTGTGGTAGTTTGTGGCCGCGGGGATTAGAACCGAGGTGACATAGCCGCGTCATCTGTTGGACGTTTAACCTTTTTTGCCTCCTACCTCGGCCTGCACGTCGCTACTTCTCGTCGTCATTTCCGCGAGAAGTCATCAGTCTGTACCGCGCATACGTTCCCAGGTTAATGAGATCGAAAGTCGTTTTCGAATACCTGCCACTGCTAACCTGCGCTTTAGCATTCGCGACCATCGGAAGAAATCCCATCCAATATCCCATCATTTGGAGAATATTTGAAGAGGCCGTAGATTAATCTTTACCCCATTAGAAACCCTCTAATAAGAATTTGTACAAGTTCTCTTTCGTGTTTTCTCAAAATCACGCGAGAGAGAAGGATATTCATTATTTCTTTCTCTTCTATATCTTTTTCTTATCTGTTTCTTTCTTTCCGAATAAAACATGGCAGATCAATCAAAACTAATTATCTCATATCTGTACGGAAAGAACGGTTTTACTAAAGTACCTATCTAGAAATTTAGTTAGATACAAATCTGAAAAATTTGTTTTTGTTGGACTTATCAAAATAATTATGTAGAACGCCCAAATTGTTTGCTAGAATGTCAAAACTTTTTGTAGCAAGTATTGCATATCATGTTCGATACGCACCATTCCTATATAATTCTTTTGATGATCCAATAAAATTATCTTTAGATCTATATCTAACTAATTTTTTAGATATTTCAATACAATTTTTACATTCTTTGTAGATTCTTATTAGAGTAATTAAAGAATCTCTATCCCGCACGCGAAAAAAGAGAAGGTTTTCGCTAGGTAGGAGAAATGTATTCATTTTTCAGTTTCGAATTTTTACAGATGAAATTAAGAGACTTATCGAAAAAATGAATTCTATACCAATTACTACATACATTTGACCTATCTAATAATATTTTAATAATAAGGGGAAACTGATAACTAATATGAAAAAAATGCATTTTTCTAATGCATTCCATCTGATTCAACTAATCCCGGGATCGGGATAATTCGACTAAGTTTATTAAAATAAAGATTAATATATTTTAAGTTACATTTTTGGCTATATATTAATGAAACTTTTATAACAATATATTAGGTGTTGGAATTAATTCGTAGCGTTTTTTAATGAAAGAATGTTATTTATTTCACATGAGCATTAAAAAATACATTAATGAAAGTACTTCCCATCACTTGTAAAACGCTACGAATTAATTCCAACACCTAATATCTTAAACACAAACATTCGCTTCGCAGGGCAAAACAATGCTTCTTTTTGCAAAATTCATTCATTTCGTGCAAAAACACATCGAATGAACCTAGTTTTCGAGATTGGACATAATGGAACTAAACTTATAACATTTACCATTGAAGAAAATCTCTTTAAAGGAATAAAATTTTGAGTAAGTACTATAAGAGTCACTAAATGAATCATACAGTTTCATACAGTTTGCTGTGATTAGTCTACTATTTCCCCATCCGTTCATTTTTTAAAAACATTAACAATATACGATAACAAAGAAAAAAAACATATAAACAAAAAAAATCTGTTGGACTTTATTAAGTAAGAACTACTTATCTAAGTAGAAATCAAATATCTCAATCATATATGATCGTAAAACAAAAACTTTAAGAATGAAAATATTTACTTAGGTGTACAATGTTAAAATAATTTTTTTAAATTGTGGCATAACTTCTATCAGATGTGTTCGCAACAAGATGCTATAGCAGACTTAGCGACAATTGCTGCTGCGTGTTCAGACGCGTTTTCGCGTATTTTGTTTTTAATGTAGCCTCGATTATTCTATTTATCTCTATAGTCAACTGACTTCGGTCTCCCCTATATCTGCACATAGCATGCGTATTTATTGACGTAAATATTACAGTTAATTAATTGCGTACATTAGCGTCATTATGTCGAAATATCTTTTCTCATGATTTAGATCGCGTAGAGAACCTCACATTGAAAGAATGATTTTGTTGAAATATATAAACATTTAGCTAAAATTAGGCCATTAAAATATTTGTGTGGGAAACTCAAGCATGATGAACAATATATTGCAAAAATTTTAATATTCTAGCAATCAACTTCTATATAATTATCTTAATAATCCAATAAAATTTATTTCCAGATCTATATTTAGCTAAATTTTTAGATACTTCAACAAAATCGTTCTTTCCGTGCTCGCTCGCGTAATCGTTTTGTAATCAAATATCGATTCTGTGTGAGAGGGCGGTGCCTAAATTCGATTGATCCAATGTATATTACCTTGCGAATCGCCGTTATCTCGCATTACAAATACACTCGAAACGGAGTTCAAAGTAAACCGTTACGTGTAAATATCCATTCGTGCAAGTCGCACAGTAAAAATGAATTAAAATATTAATGAATCATAAAATTTACTTGCGAAAGTAATAAATGACCGCGTCATTCCATCTGACCATGTGACGCCCGCGCGACGGGCGAAGAAAAGTTCCGGCGAATACGAATCTCACACGAGCACGTTTTGATCATCCCTTGACAATTACCGCTCGTAACGCGAGCGATCAATTTCTCGTCGCGTTACGATAGAACGGCGGCCGTTACTGTAGCGCATTCTTTTCGTGTGGGAATCGGATCTGTGCGATCCTCGTCGTATCCTCCACTCTTTTGCTCGCGCACAATCCGCGTGTTCTCTTCTCCCCGTGCCTTTCTCGCGACGAGCCGCACGAGGCTCGTCCAAGCTCCCATGAGGAGCTAGTAATGACTGGCTAACTAGGTTTTAATAGGAAGACGATTTCTCGCAGCGAGAAAATAGACCCCTCGTTCGCGCGCTCCTCGTGCGTACGAGGTAAGAAAGAGTTCTTCTTCTTTCCCGCGCGACATCACCGTCCGAGGATCCTCCATAGCGGAACAGATGCACGCTCGCGTTGATTACCGACTACAATGCGCGGATCGGCCGCGGTTGCATTATTCGACAACAGATTGTACGTAGTTCAGGATATATTGACGCGAGATCGAATTTAAAGATAAGAATTTCTTTATGAATTTCCTTCATTCCTCATTGTTAGACTGCAATCGAATTGTGGCAGAAGCTGCAGAAATAAATTCTTTTTTTCTGAATTATTTTTTATTTTTAATGTAAAATAATGCAAAACAGAGGAGAATTATTATGTTTAAAAATGACGCATAACAAAATAATAATAAAGAAATAATATTGTATGATAAAATTTGCTAATCTCAATTTTATGATAATGGAATTGATCCAAGATACTATCACGTATAGGTTGCGATTCTTTTTATAAATATGTAAATTGGATGGACGATATTTTATGAGTATTTTATATGTTACAATATTACATTTATTATAACGGATAAAAATATAATGCTTATTCATAAGATCTTGATTAAATTTTGTAATTCTAATGGGTATTGAAGAAGATAATAATTAATTGATATTTTACACATACAGATAAATTGATAACAATATCCCTTTCGAAAATAATTTATTACATTTATATATTAAGAGAAAATACATTGGAAATATACTGGAAAAAGTATATTTTAATAGATTTTTATATTATTCGATAATGCAAGTCAAGTTATAAAGAAGATATATTATACATATTTACCATATTTATTAAATTGTCTTGTTTCTTTTCCATCATGATGTCATAATAGCGCTTTGTATCGAAAGAGGAGGCTCCGATCCTATACTCTATCACAGTACTCATCGTTGTTCTGATCTTGCGTTTCGAGAGCATGCATTAGATCGAGAAACCCTTTTGTGATTGGCAGATATTGTGCGGGGATCAGGCACACGATCGTCGGGCATATTCTGAACGTCCTCAGATCCCCGAGCGTAACCACATGTCGCATCTTTTTGTTGCAGATGAATCAGCTCTGCAGGGTTTGCGGAGAGCCAGCCGCGGGTTTTCACTTTGGGGCCTTCACGTGCGAAGGCTGCAAGGTCAGTATCTTCGCGTCGCCATTCTTCCACAGCTATTCATCCGTATCGTTATTCTCTAGTAACAAAACAAAAAAGGAATAAAGGAGAAAGATAGAAAGAGAGGAATGACTCGCGATCCGTTATGTTTCTCGCGACATTTACACCGGAAATTACGTAAATCGCATAGAGTAGGAACAAAGCGTAATAGTATCGGACATATCACTTTTTTATATTATACATAAATCGGGCTCTCGCATCGGTGGCAGTACAAGAATATCCTAATAAAAATTAATTACCCATAATACTCGTTTACAAATTTTAAATAATTTTTAATAAGAATAAAAAAATCATTTCAGAGGTATTTGACACATTTGAGTTTGAATCTGCCATCAGAAATTCTATCAGGTCGAATTTTTAAAATGCAGCATATCATTTTAAGATATATAATTTTTTTTTTTTAATACTTTCGGTGCGATGAATTATAAGCAAGGCGAATGTTTTCGGATTCTGATGATAATTGAGAAACATTATCAGGGATATTGGAATGGAAATATGCTAAATGACTATTATTGGTTTCTAATACGTGAAACCAATCTAGTCGTGTAAAAAACAAAATTTGAACTCTCAACACTTCTTGTTGAGAGTGATTTGTTTTCTAATTTCAATAAAAAAAAACTTTACTATATGTATTCTCTAAATTTTTTGTGGAACCTCATTCTAAAGAATAAAAATTGAATCAGTCTTGAAAAATAGTAGCTCAGTTTTCAATCTTTAAGAGTGAGATTTCGCTCTGGAAGAGTAAGAATCTGCATTCTAAAAGTTTTAGAGAGTATATTGGAAAAAATATCTTTTCTTATATTTAAAGATTCGTACCTGATGAAAATATTTCGAGCAGATCAGACTCAGCATTGAAAATTATCCTAGAAATTTTATATGCTTCTGCAAAGAACTTTATAAATTAGTGTAATTCATTATCAAATTAAGAATTGTTACGCATTATTAATCTGTGGGAACGGATCTGTGTGCCATTTTGTGCAAAAGTTAAATTGTATCTCGCGAGTACGCGATTTTTAGCGAAAACTTGTAGATTTTCGCGGCTGCTAAGAATCTGGTTTTACTAATAGAGATAACTAAACATTTATTTCAACGCGCGCCTGAATACTTTCTCAGTATGCCTGGTCTCTAATAAAGCGAAAGCGCAAATCGTTAATCGATTACGACTGACCAATGCGCGCCCTTTTCGCTTTCTGTTGTACAGTCCTTCTTCGGGCGCACCTACAACAATCTGGGTAGCATTTCCGAATGCAAGAACGGCGGCGTCTGCGTAATCAACAAGAAGAATCGTACCGCCTGCAAGGCATGTCGCTTGCGGAAGTGCCTGATGGTGGGCATGTCCAAATCCGGCTCGCGCTATGGCCGACGCTCCAATTGGTTCAAGATACATTGCCTGCTGCAAGAACAGTCTCAGCAAGCGCAAAATCGCCTGATCAAAGATCCCAAGTCCGCGTATGAGAAAGCGTTCGGCTCGTTAGACGCCGCGAATAACAATAATAATAATAACAATACCGAAAACGCCAGTAACACCAGCGCCAGTAGCATCGTCGGCATTGTCACTACGGCGACCACTACGGCGAACAGTTACCATCATCACCTGCACCACCATCACCATCCTGATCGATTGCCCAAAAGAGAGGATGGTGCGCTCAGGCCACCGGATCTTCCGGTGCAACTAAGGTCACCCGATATCCCGCCGAGAAGCAGCCAGGAAGCGATCCTGAGGCCTACCGATCTCCCGAGAGCACCGCACGAGATGCTCAGGCCTGAAGTTTCGAGGTTCCCTATGTGGCGGGGTCCACCGTTGTTTCATCCAGCGCTCACGCACATGCAGTTGCTGAACACGCCGTTCTTTCCGTTTCAGCAACGCTTTATCGTACCTTATGTGAATCAAGTAGGTCCACCGCAGATGGCGACCAGTTTGTCGAGCTCGTCCAGCGAGAGCATCAGTCCGCGATCGACTCCATCGCCAACGAAGAGAAGTGAAGAGAATCGAGAATGCCGCGAGATCGATCGCGAGACCGCCGAACGAGATCGATGTCCTAGAGCAGGTTCGATAGAGGTCGCATATGATAAGAATCTGACATTCTTGCGATCTCTCGGGCCAGAGCAAGATGAGCCAATGGATCTCAGTATGAAGGACACAAGGACAGATGGACAGGAGGCGGATGCTGGCAGTATGGAGGAGGAAGAGGAGAAGTCGAGCAACAGCGAGGAAAGTGAGCTTCTGCAGGACACCGGACCACCCTTGGATCTCACCCGAAAGACATGACCTCGGATATCAAACGGTGCTCACTAAGTGCTCAAAACAAAAACTGAATCCGATCGAGAAAGGATCACCGTCGGTGTCATCCCCCCCCCCTCCCCCTAAATTCACGTGGATAATAGGGGCAAGGTCGTCGAGTAATTTGTTGAAATAGAAGCTAACGATCGAAGGCTCTCCCGTAGCAGGAGGAAAGAAACGAGCGATCAAAGGTAAAAAAAAAAACGAATGAATGGGAATACTGACGAAAAAGAAGAAGAAGGCAAAGAGAAAGGTGAAGAAGAGAATGGAGAAGAACGCACGAATCATACGAGATGCGGAGAGAGGGTGAAAGAAGGTACAGTTACATCGTAATAACGCGGCGAGCGAGAAGGCACGGCCGAGTGTCAAAGGTGCCTTGGCGCAAGAAACGAGGAGGCGACTCAGGGGGAAAGAGGAGTAGCCGAATACGATTACGTTGGAACGACACGAGAAAGGGAAAAGCAGGAAGAAGCGGGGAGAGCGCGGTCGACCTACGCCGAAGAAGAAGAAGAAGAAGAAGAAGAAGAAGAAGACGAGGAAGAAGAAGAAGTGCCGCGCGTAGCCAGCCGGCATAAACGGCTTTACGATCGGCGATCGTCCGATCGATGAAAATTGCTCAAGCCGCTCGGTATTAACCGACAGTCGACACACAAGTCTCTTTTGCCCGGTCATACCCCGATGGCAGGTGCACATTGACGAAGCGATCGAGAATATATCGGCTCGCGATACATTCTCTTTCGTCGGAGAAACGTACGACGGACGTATCGTGCCTTATGAAGCTGGCATCGGACTATGCGCGACTCGCGATTCCGGCTATTCGTTATTGAGTCTCGTGTATAATTGTGGACAGGTAGATTCGTCGCGTTCGTTATTCGTCGCTAATTCATCATTCACGCTGATTCATCAGCGCGGAGCGGTATATCGACGAAGCTAAAGGGCGTGAAACACTATCGTATCAATTCATTCGTGATCGTTCGTGTATAGAGCTGCGCTATGCGAACGAACGAGACTACGAATCGCGAATCGTGTGGCAGGGTTCACATCGGCGAACCGACGAATTTTCCACTACGGATCACGAACCGCGAATCACGAATCATGAATCGCGCATATCGTAGCACCAGCTTGAAGCGGTGCCTTAAAAAATACGGCGGTAAAAAAATAACCGCCGGTGATAGTTTAACGTTTAACGATATGTAACCGTTTGCCGTAGCGTGGCGACAACGCACGGCGGGATGGCCAGTGAGTGCTTCGCGCGTATTATTGCGCCGACGAATCGTTCGGTAGTGTTCGGAGGCCTCGGATCGGCTTACTTCGATCCGTGCACTCGCGTCGATTTGTCGGAAGAAAGAAATCGACGGCGATGCAAGAGATCGAACGACGACGATCCGGGCGCCGGATATATTGTGATTCTGCGAATTCCAAGTGCTCTTAGTACGTAACTTATGTATATTTTTTCGAGAATCTTCGGTCGGACGAACAGGGATGATATCGAATCCAAGCGCGAGGAACCGTTCCGAAAAGCTCTGATCGTGCCGATCGTCCACAGTAGGATCCGCAGTTGCGTTTAAGTACAAAAAAAAAAGAAGAAAGAAAGAAAGAAAGGAAGGAAGGAAGGAAGGAAGAAAAGAATATATATGGGAGATGCGGTAGCCACGATCAGATGATACGCGCGAGGCATGGGCACCGTTTGAGTGTCCGAGTCGAGAGAAGAGTACGAAATGAAATAAAGAATATTGTATACTTAAATGTGTGTAATACCTTGATCGCCGTTCATTAAATATCCCTTCACGCTCATCGATCCCCGATCCTCCGTCACGTTCTTAACGCGAGATGGTATTCGATTACTTTCGTCTCGCGCGTCTTTCACATTCCACGCCGCGCCGCTATCACGTACACGCGCGTTATAATATTTACCATATACACGCGCGCGCGTAGACGCGTATCATCGTATCTGCGATGTTATTTATCTAGCAATAAATTTGTCCGTCTTGATATACTACGCAAAACACGTTTTCCCGATAGTTTCACGCCGACGCGACGCGACGCCTTGGGAAGAATGATGCGATTCCCTCCCCCTCCCCCCCCCCCCCCCCCCCCCTCCGTCCAGAGTCGAGGACGTCGAAAACGCCTGACAATAAATTTTCTTAAAAGTTCAGCAATAAACACGCGAGTATATCGATCGTAAGGTTTCTCCTCCTAAGGTCGTTTGACCGGGTCAGCCGGAGCTCCGTTCCGCGCGCGCGGAAAAAAAAGACTCCGCAGGAGAGACGGCCAGCGAAACAAGCGCGCGAACGATGTACCAGGAAATGCGTACGCGGAAGTTTTATTGCTAATTACGTTATACTCTTCGAAATCGAGATGGTTACTCGTCGGTGTTTAATATTCCCGCGCGGATCCTGATAATTTATGAATAACCGTGCCGCTGCGAGAATCTTCGCGAGGTGCCGCGGACTTCGAGGAGAGATCATGGCCGTTGGAATTTACGTTTTCGCGACACGACCTGTCCGTAGAGATTTGTCTTAAAGGAAAGTTTTCGTATGTTTTAGAACGCGACCTCCTTCGCGAGTACATTAACGCATTCTTTATCGGTGCGCTATTATTAGTAATCTTACGATCATCAAACGCGTTTGGCATTTTGTGTCTTAAGGAGAATACAAATATTTCGATCTTATCTAAATATGGCTTCAAAATTGTAATGTTGTAATTGATTTTTCAAGGTATGCCACTTTGTATTATACATCGAATGCTTTGGATTTCAGAAAACTATACTAGACAGCAACGTCCGCTGTGGTATTATTCCTGTTTAATTTATGCATGGCCTCCGTAGCTTCGCGAGTATTTACAAAAGATACTTCTCTAAGTTAGATTAGAACGTAATATATGTCTGGCAACATAAATTGTGCAACGCGAAACGTGCAAGTTCGCAAAATCATGTTTGCAGCTCGCAAGACCCGACACGAGATCTCTGTCAATATTCTCGCGAACAAAATGGCCTTCCCTGTGCTAGAACACTTAAATAGCACTTCGTACATATTGCGAGCATGTTTTCGCATATATCCAGTGAAAAGACAGACTATTCATGTTTGCCGTCGCGAGATAATTAGTACCGAATTTATGAATCACTTGACACGATCCTTGAAAAGATGGCGTGATCTCTAACTAAACCATTTCAAAATATTTCTTCGTTGTCGAAGATGTACAGCTTTAATTATACTGATCGACAATGATTTTATTAAATGAATAATTTTAGTTCATTTTTATATATTTTTCATGCTAATTCTGAAAATAAGATTCAGAATTTATTTCGTAAGTTACAGTTTTTTTTTTGTAACCGATATCTCTTTTTAAAAATTCATACATTTTGTTAACAACAGCTCGTTGTATAAGATCTTTTTTTTAACTAAAATGATTTATTTTTTGCTTAAAGTCTTTTATGTAGAAAATCATATTAAATTCAAGCTGAATCATTTATTTGTAAGATCTAAGTAGAAGAGATAAGTAGAAGAATTTTTTAATACGTCATATTTAAAAATCCTGTCCTCATAAATTTAGCAAACAGAATTGAAATCAACACAAACAAATATTTTAAGAAACACTCTATTACATTAATTTAAAATAAGAAAAGTGATATTTTGTCGATCAGTGTTATTGCAATTTGCAAATTAATGCCATTGTATGTCTAAATGCTTATAACAATCTTTATTCTTCTCGTAAAATGCACCATTCCCAAATTCGATATAATCAAACGCTTGTGCTTTGGCCCAATAATAAATTGCACAATGCGGATACTTTTAATTTAATGAGTACTTTTATTCTTGTCTCGATTTTGGGAATTTAGCCGACTCTTTAATTCGCCGCGCTATTACGGCATCGGCATCCTGTTATACGCGATATTAAATAACGCAATGATTCGCTCGGCGATTACAATTATTATCATTACGCATTTAATGACGCCTAACGCGAGGCGGGTTGGGAATTATCGTTAGCGCAGGATTCTCTCTTTTCGACACGCCATGAGTGAAGCTACGTTTAGCGAAGATTTCAACTAGTAGACGCTATTCGTGTTTCCGCATTTCGATTCCTCTGCAGGGTCTCCTCAACAGGAGTCACGTGTTACATTGCGAGGGGATTCGCAAGTGACGCGTGAATTGTGCGTGGTACTGGCAGCATAGTGCACGCATCTTCGCCAACGAGGTGTTCACCTGCATGCACCTGCGTACTCGCGTTCACGCTCGTAACGCTCGCGACTGTAAAATGTGGAGTGGATAAGACTACTGCTTGTCGACTTAGGCGGGACAAGAGAGGCCACTCGATGTCCATCCTGCGAGCACTTCCTGTCGGATCTGATTCAGGTATTTCGAAGGACGGGCGCTGAGAAAAAGTACGACGAGAACGATATTACACGTATGACTGTTCTCCAAGCTCAATTAAAACTGCGACGATTTTATTACATCTCTTCCAATGTTCACGAGACTTTTACTTTAGAGATTCACAGTGTGTGTGTGTGTGTGGTTCATCACAGAAAACAATAAAAATTTAGCTTGTCCTAAGATAATATCAAGCTACAAAAACTTTCGAATTTTGCAATCAAAATAACATAAGAAAAAATTAAAAAGAGAAAACAGTAGCAAGAATACAATTAAATCATTTTAAATCATTTTGTCGAAATCATATCGAATTTATTTCTAATGCTATATTAATTCGAGTTCCTTTAATATTCTCCAAGTTTTTAATATTCATATTCTTTTTAATTATTTCAAATATATAATTAAAATAATTAGTTATGTTAAGAATTTCTAATTTTGCAGTTTTCACATGCAAGATTTGAAAATTTACAAACATAATGAAAATGAATTAAAATATGCTCGACTTATTAGTAAATATATTTACTCCTATTTTTTTCATAAATTTATGTTTAGCAAAAATTCAGTATAATAACAAAATGTTCTTTCTTATAATTGATTTGAAAAAAGAGTAATTGTTCGTGTCACAGATGAGATAATACGTCGCATATTTAATTGATGGGAATTTGTCAAGGCAATAAAAGTCATCATATCACACATATAAACACATATATACATATCAGTAAATTTCTAACAGCTATGATCAGACGATCGATCGGTTTAAGATATGTAATATCAAAAAGCGCGTGGAGTGCACATATAAATCATTAATCACGTCTATCGGGCTGATATTGTCGAAGAATTCGATCATTTAATCATCTTGACACCTTGTCGAATGTAATATCCGAAGATATTCGTCATTCAATCGTCCTTAAAGCTATGTTAATTCCTGCTCTGACTTTTTATACAAATTTTTAATTCTTCTCATGTTGGATCGTATAATATTCATTCTACTCATACACATTTCTTCATCTATTTTTCTGACACTAATCGTTCTGAAGACACGACTCTTCGCGGCTTCGAAAAGACGGTTCTCTTTTATTAGGTATAACAGGATACTGTAATAGTGCATTTAACATGACGGCACATCGCACGGATCGACATTAATGTCAGCCGTTTTTATTTCCATGCGCAAAATCATCCTCCAAGTTTTACGTTCTCTGTACAAAGTTTTCCATACTGCTGTTATTTTTGTATCGTTGAATAATTTTATATAACAATCTTTTACGCCGTATATCTTCCGAGCCGTAAACGTTCTTCGCGCATGTTTTTGCGATGCGTTATTTATCCGTCACCGATGCGCGCAACGACGTTATAAATTAACCTTCTATTTATCTATTAATCTATCTATTCGTACGAAACGTCCTTCTGTGCTGATCAAAGGTCGCCATTTGATTATTTTCGATACCGCGCGTTATCGCATTATGGAGCATCCCGATTCTCTATGCATCAATAAAATTTTAACTTATTGTTTTCTAGTAATTCTTGTGCCATGCCAGATATATCTTTCATCGTGTGAACTTTTCAGCGGTATGCCGTTTTATTGCTGAGGACCTGAGCGACAAGTCTAATTCTGCCGGACTGTCTCTTTCCATTTACACCTGTCGAGTAATCAAGGTGTTACCGACGTGTCAAAATAGATTCGGTCTCGAGGATATGTGTCAGACATTTAAAAAGCACGACCACGTCACTGCACGATCATTCAGGAAGAAGAAAGAGAATGAGAGAGAGAGAGAGGGGCATATCTGATTTTTTATTCTCACGACTTGAGAACCGTTCAATATCCACGAGGCGTCTCTCGAATATAAAGAAAGAATATATAGCATAATGGCTTATATGCTCATTGCTGAGCGTTTTTTTTTCGTCTCGCATCTTCTGTTATGGATTACGTAAATCTCGACGAAGAAACTGTATAACAAGATCGTCCAGGTTCTTTATCTAGTTATAAATTGATCAAGTTCTCTCTCTCTCTCTCTCTCTTTCTTTCTGTTCAAGAGTGAGAACGCGGAGGAAAGAGAATAAGAAACAGAAAAATGGGGTAACCGGAAGGGAGTGAGAAACAGACTGACAGACAGACATAAGGGGAGAGAGAGCGAGAGGGACGAAGTGACGAAGGAGAGAGTCCGGAAGAGAAGCAGGACCGGTTGCTTGTTCATTGACGGAGAGAAGGCCCGCTCGTGAATGGTGGTGGACACTTGCGAGCCAAGAATAGGATTCACCTCTTGGCGGTCTCGAATTTTTCTGCGTCGCGCTCGTGAACTCGCATCACAATCGCGTTACGTCGCATCTCCGTCCTTCCTCTCCTTCCTCACTTCCTCCCCTCTACCGCCTCTACGTAACTGTATTTTGCGATGGTGATTAATTCGCGGATGCTGAGAACAATCTTGATCGAATCCAGCGGCAATCAGCTTCACCGCTTGCCTTGATTTCCGGTAGTGCCATCACGTGTAACAACTCGCGACTGTTTTTGGTACAATTTCCCTGAAGAAGTCAGCTCTCTCTCTCTTTCCTTCTCCACCTACTCCACCT
>NW_011626409.1:1272437-1354809 GCF_000204515.1 Acromyrmex echinatior
TCTCTCTCTCGTTCCCTCTCCCCCTCCTCCCCCTCTCTCTCTCATCACATTGGTGGAAATAATTTGAATGATAAAATTATGATTAATCCATTAGATATTTACCAAGACTGAAGTATTCGCAAGCGTCTTTTAATATTCAACAATGACAGTCAAGCCTTCACGATTCGAAAGTCATTTATAACGACAGTAGTCTGATGGAATACAACGTCTATGACGAGCAGCCATTAAAAGTATAATAAATTTCGCCAAAGGTTTTTATTTCGGTCAAGCTCGTATCCTGCTGGACACGACCGACTCGACTTAATATTCAGCCCCGCGAAATTCCAAGTAGGTTTCTATTCAGCCTCGTTCCTTTTAATGATCAAACGATATCATGGCCATTAAAGGATACAACGACGTCGACTGATGATCCTTGCGGAAATCCTTGACAATTGTCCACTCCGATCCGCAACGGATATCACTAATAGTTATATTTATATTTAAGAAGATGGACAAGATATTATGCATATACTTATTGAAAAATTATATAGATACTATTTCGGCGATGGACTAATAATTGTTGCAAACATAAAATGGACTGCATCATTCTTCTAAAGAAGAAGCGAAAAAATCTGTATGAACGATGGAGCATTTTTAACTTGTGGACAATAGAGTGTGCTGCGCACTAATGTCCAAGTCGTGTGTGCCAGGTAGGTAGATAGGTAGTCGAAGGACAAAAGGACTGACGAGAAGAAAGAAGAAGAAGAAACTAAAGGACGGCAAGAAGAAGAAGAAGAAGAAGAAGCAAACGCAGGTCGTGGCTGGCGAAGGTAGCACGATACACACTAAGGTCGGCAGATGCGCGGCACGAGTGTAAGAGGGGCCATTACGCGCGAGTGCGTGAGGTAAAGAGGTTTACTACACCTGTGGCCTGTGGGCTTGGCCAGGCACGCATGAAAAAGAGAGACAGAGAAGAAGAAGAAGAAGAAGAAGAAGCGAGAGAGAAAGCTGGCCGCGAGAGGAGACAGAAGAGAAGTCGGCGTAAGGAGGAAAGGTAACGAAGAGAGGTGAGAGCAACGAAGAAGAGGACGTGTTTAAGGTTGACAATCCGGGGTCACCGAGCGAAGCTATCCATGATAGCGAAGCTATCCGATTGGTCGCCGGGAAATTCATAATACGTTTTTCATATGTGCTAGAGGAGTCCCGGCATTGCTCCGGTCTGGCTACCTCTAGGGGTAAGGTCGAGGAGTCGAGTCGACTCTCCCGAGTCAAGACGAGTCGAGTCGAGCCGAGTCCGGTCTCGAGCGTTTCGCTGGACGTTTACGAGCGTTTGACCCTAAGTGTACGGTGAGAGCGCGGGAAGTAGAGGAGGCGGAAGAGTAGACGAGGTGATGGAGAGAAAGGGAGAAGTCGCTCTCTTGCGCGGCCCCGCTAATTGGGTACGTTGCGCACGCATCGTCATAAGAGGATCCTTGAGTGGACGTAAACCCAATATCGCCGCCGTGTATGAGAAAGGGATGCGTCGTTTCCAAGGGACAAGCAACGGCGTTGCTCTTCTAATGAGCGATTCGGCATGACGCGTTGTTCCGATGGTTTGTCGTTGGTCATCGATCGATCGCCACCGCACCGCGTGGCCAGGACTATCGGAGACGAAGCGTCGCCTAGCCTCGGTGTGATGTAAATATCGTTTTTCTTTCAACAAATTGCATTGCCGATCAAATCCAGAAAGATAATTACGAGAATAGATGTTGGATTTTTATAGCGTTCGTGTAATAGCATCGATACTTTTATTTATTTGGTATTGAATACCAACGCTGGATGCTATCACAAAGGTTCAATTTTTATATAGAGCATTGTTTATCCTATGAAATCAATTTTTGTTAATAAGATAAAATTCAGAGATCTCGTTTGTCTATAATTAATCCACGCGCAAAGAATTCCTCAGGTTGATTTTATTTGCGATAAATTGAGTTTTTAAGTCCGCAGTCTGTGACTATAAATTTTTTGAGAAATTAGGTTCTCTTCATAAATTTTATATGAATCATGAATTTAAATGATGATACTTGGCAAATTTTGCTTGTAAAACACAAGAGTTGTCAAGCCATTAATCAGTTCCAACAAAAAGTAAATTGCAATCGGTCGATTTCACTTGCGAAAATTTATGCGAGAAATGCGTAGTTGTTAAAACGTGTTTGTGTGCTTCTTCCAAATTTATATGAATTATAATAAAAAAGGAATAGAATAAAGGAATTGTATTATATAAGCAGCTTTTTCCACGGTAATAATAAATTCTGAAATGTCTAAGAAGTGGATACTCAATCTTTTTCAAACTCTCTCAGACTTTCTAACATTTGTAAGATGCCATAGGTAGAGTAGTTAAGCTAGAAAAATAGCGCATGAAGATCTTATACTCGTTGTTCTATGTAAAGGAAGTTTGCGACAGATGTGTAGGTGTTTAAAAATTGAGATAGGAGATGCGTTGTAATTTCGCATAAAATTATCATTGGTCTTTCTCGATCGATCGGCCATGCCGAAGCGACGCGGATATAAGAAACTTTGAACCGGGAATAATTATAATACAGTCAAGCATGATGGTAACGTTCAAGTGCAATTAATAAAGACTAGTCAACTGATTTCAAAAAATGATAAATCTATTATTCATCGCTCAAAATGTGATTCTGTAACTCGTGATTTTTGGGAGAAGAATTAACGGCTGTTATGATAGCGATATTCGTGTTCCGCCAGATTTTATTGACGACATTTGCATACCTCGGCATAAAATAGCTCCAAGGCGTATATATCGCACCTAAAGTCACCCGATTGCGTGTGTATGCGAAACTTTGAATATGCATTGACCGATGTTTGGAAACAAGACGCTTTATTAAATTTTAGTCAGAAACGCCGAACGTTTTAATGATTATTCAACGCGATCGAACATTTTTCGTGAGTGACAATCATGAGATCATCGAATAACAATAATTTATAGAATTTTATTTATATGTCGCGATACAATGGATGAAAATAATGAAAATATTAATACATATATATATTTTTAATATTTTGAATACGCACTATCATTCAACGTAATATTAGCAATTCTGTCAATTAAATTAATCTGTAGTAAAAAAAGACTTTTATTCGAATATAATTAAGGCAGCTTTGATATGTAGCAGCTGTGTTATAATAATAATATACATTTAAATGTAAATCTAATAGTTTAAGTTTAAACATCTAACCCTGTGAATTCGCATTTAATGTTTTCAATTTCTTTTTTAATAAATATAGAATATTTATATAGAAACGTTTCACAGTGATAACCATCTAAACTCGTTCGTATAATTCTCTACTTAGTACATTTAATTTACTTAACACGATATACACATATTGTATATAAGATATTTTTTTTAATTGCCTGATTAACAGCGTTCTATGTTGAATAAAATTCGTGTTAATTTTTATTTATTACCATCTTCATTAAAAATATTCTGTATTATCTACATTCCTTATTAATTAATGTTTTCCGATATTCGTTTGAATCTATGGATTTGAATCTAAAAAATTTTAAACTTAATTTGAAGCTTAAATCTGAAATAATCTATTCAAACACACGTGGACATTTCTTCTCAAGCTATAATTAATTATATTATCATTAATATATTATTATATGTATTTAATTATTACTTTCAACGTTGATTAACAAGTAAAAATAAACTCATCCTAATTATGCGGAAGTTTCGAAAGGCTCTATAAAATTCATGATCGATTACACGAAGCGCGAAGAGTCATCAATGACTCGGAGTTTATCTATCTTGCGTGAATTTTTTTAGCATTGCTAAGGAGAGAGAGAGAGACAGAAAAAATAATATATTTAACGATGTGCTCGATCGTATCATCTAAAGTTTCTCGATCGAAAGTTATTGCGTAGGCGCAAGTCGAGGAGACGCACGTACGCACAGTCATTAATAAAATGGTCGTATCCACGACCATAAGGAACCTCTATGACGACCAAGAACTTTTTTATCTGTCGAAATCCGCGCACGTGCGAGGCGTGAAAAAGAAGGACTTCTCCGTCTTTGAGAAAAAATGTGATTAGTGCGTGGGACATTAAAGAATTAATGCATCGCCTTTCTCGTTGTCATTTTTCATAATTTCCTATAATTAAGAATACACCTTTTTACTAAAAAATGTTAATGCCACTTTCCTTCGATCAGTTTTACCTGCCGTTCGATATAAAGTATAGACAGATTGCCGTCACTATATCTTCTAGGCAATCAATGCGTATGTTAAAAATTGCGTATTTAACATTTCGGCGTTTCTTTTTAAAATCGAAGAAAGTCAAAAACTATCCACAATATTTGATTTAAATAATTTAAATACCTTAATTAAAATTAATTGAATAATATTGACTTTAAGATTTTTGTATCTATGTATTATATTTATTTATACCAATAGAATAATAACTTCTGTAGCAATAATTCTATAGCAATAATAAATATAAAATAGCAAAATAAAAAAAGGGCATGTAGGAATCATTTGATTTTTTATTTTGATGTTTTAATCAATCAAGGGTCCTTATTCCCCAGTGAGAAATGACAATGGAATCGATGTCGAATCGACGTCAATTTGATGATTTCGACGTCAAATCGACATCCATTATCATTTCTCACTAGGTCTTATTTAATGAATGTCCTAACTGTTTCGAGCACAAGAGGGGTGCGCTCGATTATAATACAATTTCGAAAAGTCACAGCGACAGATTCTCACCTGTGACCATTAATAAGGCGGTCCAGGGTCTCCGGACACGATAAGGACTTTCCGCGGTGCGACCGATGCGCTGCCGTTAAGGCTTCGTGCGCACGGCGGGAATGCCATTCCGCGTCCTTTCGCGCGGACTAAGGTAACTTATTCTCTGTCTTTGTGGGCGCCCTTTTTGCGCGCTCGCTCGTCCGCGGGATGGGGTTAAGTGGGTGCGACCCCAGGACGCTAAATAATATCGAGCTGTGCCATCTACCGAGTACGTAGCTGCGCCATTTTGAAATATTACGCCGGACGGTTTATCATTCGCGTGTGCAAGAGAATGTCCTGTCCCCCCCCCCCCCCCCCCCCCCCCCCCGCCCTTACAGACGCGCCCGAAAAAAAGGCGCGCAGAAATAGGGCCCGGTGTCCCATAATGGGTACCAAAGCCGTAGGAAAATGGTAGCTGATGTCTGCTGGCCTCCAGTCAGAATTTCATTCAAGTCTCGTACTCACGTAAGAGCAACGGATGATTACTATCCAGTTATACTAGAGTACGTTACAGAATATGTAAAGTAATATAATTTTCATTCATTAAGCTGTAAGAAACCGATTAAGGGTGTTTCCCAGCAAGAGACATAAGATTTGTTTTTTATTGCTGCACTGGACTGCACTAGAACTTTCCTTCTTGCTCTTGCTAAAATAAACCTATTTCACTTTAAGTGCAAAAAGTGTATACTAGTTCAACCGTAACATACAGGCTTCTAAATGACTCAGTAAATTATTATACTTATTGTCTGCCATTGTTAAACAAAAATTAAATGATTCACTGTCATTCGTGTCTCTTACTGAAAAATACTCTGAGCCGGTTGTCCCATCTTCGGATAAAAATAATAATATGTGATAATTTATCTAATAAATAAACAGAAGAGTAAAAGGAAAGAGAGTAAGAGAATTAATTGAAGTTTATCGAAAGGTGAAACAATCCAGTCTAAAATTAGTTAAAGTATAAGTTATTTCGTGTCACTGAAAAATAAAAGAAAGAGATGTAGTTTACATACTTATATGCCACTGATTTACCGAACTATTTATTTGGACAAACGAAATCACCCTTTAAAAGATATTACAGGCGAAGAATTTCGCGGATTGTAAATCCATCGCGACCTTCATCCGATCGTAATGCAACCACCCAGCGACTCTGCCTGGTATGTATCATTTCAGATTCCTTTTTCTTTAGACGATAACTTGTCGCGGCCGCGGGTATAATACTTTCCCCTCACAGTAGCTTCCCTCTCGTCCTCGGGAATTAACGCGCGTGTAAATCAAAATCCGCGTCGCGTCGCACGTCGAATATTTCACGGGTTAACTGTCTTACCGCCTTTGCGGTCGGAAACGGCGCTTACGGCCGATAGCGATAAAGCCACGCGTTATTATCCGGCGGCGGTCGTGTTTTAACCCCTTCCCGATAAGAATTTCATTTATCTTCTCATGAAGAATTTTAATTACGCGCGTAAGTCTTCAAAAGGCGGCGGTCGTGGCGACGAAAACATTTTTCTTCCATGCTATTTTTCTGGATTCTGTCCTACTCGTTAACAAGACTTTAATTAGGTGCGTAAATTATAATGATACATGCGCATTTACGATGAGCTTCATTTCTTATTGTATGCTCAGTTTTCTACACGATGTGATGAGGACTTAAAGACGAATATTGAAATTTTAAATTAGCTAATCGGTTTCTCTCTTCTACGTCATTGATCGTGAAGAGATTCCTCTCCATTGGGCAAACACGTTGTACTTCTCGACTATATATTTACCATTTCCCTTCAATTCTTAAATTCTTTCTAATCGGAGATGGCTAATCTTTTCTACTTCAAACCTCTATTGATGCTTAATGAGCACTTATCTTTGCTTCTTCATTGAGTAGACATATTTTTATAGCCTTTGGTCATGTTGTACATTCGACGGCGACACGTCAGTGCCAGTCACGGAGGTGACCAGCCGCGAACGTGACAAGAAGAGATCTGCCCCAGAACATATTTGCCTGTCCAACATGACTATAAAACAACACCGACGGATAAGAGGAGCTACAACCTTGGAGCTTGAGATCCTCGTCCACCGAACAGAATTTCAGAGCAAACATGGGCGCGATCCGACGACCGTTTTCGACATCGCGAGAGAAGCACTCCGCATTCACTACCGTTCCGTTCGGCAATATGTGTTCGTACCTCCTCCAGATTGACATTTGAATTTCAATGAGCCGCTCTTGAAGGAGACCCAATGCTTCTTCGCCACTCGAGAAGTCGGCGGGGAGGAATAACCGACCGCGACATGACTGTACGTGGATTTCGGACGTTAAAAAGGAGAATTGATGGTAATTTCAACGATTCCGTGGAAACTGGTATGTTTGTCCCAACGAAGGGTGTACAATGTCACCGCCTGGGATGGTGTTAATCGTGCTAAAAGGCAAGCCGGACACATTTCTGCGCATTCTATTCGAAATTTCGTAGTTTTATTCGGAATTGCTAATATTAAGTAACGCTAATTTTTGGAAACGAATAGTACAGCCATTTTGCCTAATTAACGAAGACGGTTTTTTTTCACAAATTAAACATTTGTTGACCATATAACTCGTAACAAATGCAACACCGTTTAGGAACCGTTGATCTATTTAGTATACAATTTTGAATTTGTGAAGAAATATATATATAAAAAAATATATATGTATAGAAATAGTGCAATAAAATTACTTAAATAAATAAATAAATTAAAATTAACTTGATAAAATTTTTTTAATAAGAGTTTGAACGTCATTTAGATAATTTTATTAATCTGCCATATGTATGTATTTCGGACTAATTACAAGGAATTTATATTCTACTGCTATTCACTTGACAGATTTACTATTACAACTACTACTATTAATAATATTTACATATGTGACCTATTTATTACATCCCACACACATTTTTGTATTAATAAACTGCATATTAAATTGATTTAAACGTTTCCGAATAGGATATGAAAAACTCTAGCAGAGACGTTCGTTTTAACGTTCCAGATTATCCAGAGGTGCCAGGTCCATTTAAATGCTCGAGTTTATTTTCTTCTGTTGAGATTCTCGTGGTCCCGCAGCCGGATGTTCCGAGTGCGGTGACGCGAGATCGCGGGCGAGCAAACGACAAACCTTCGTGTATTACGGCGTTTATATACGTTCATCTAAATGGCGGGCAATTAGAAGGACGGTAATGAAAGTGCCAGTCGAATCGGCGCGTTTCGCCGCTACATTAATAAAGAACGTGCTTTACGGTGCGCGCATTGAACCAATGGACTAAGGATTCCCCTTCATCTAAATTTCCCGCGGCCGGCATTAAATTCGTGCTCCCGCTTGCTCGCGCCTGTGATCGAACATGCGTAGCCCCCTCCGGTTAACCGGATACTTATTAATTAGACATAATTGCCGGAATTTATGATATCGTCAGGCCTCGTGAGTATCAGTGCCCCGAGACGATAGCGGTGACGACGATTCGCCCATCGCCTCCTTCTCTCGTCGCATTACCGGTGCGGAATTCGCGACCTCGCGATAATTCGCGATTCAACGGTGCTCTTTAATAAGAAAGTTCCCTTTATTCATGATTTCCTTTTATTATTATATGTCATCATGGGTCTTTTGTTTAATGGTTAAGCGAGCTAAATGAAGAATGCATGAATGCCTCCTCTTGATGATGTTTAAGCCTAATCTACAATATCCTCTTTGCTTCCTCCTGTTTCTTGCTTTTTACCTCTTGCTTTTTTCCCTTTTTGCGACCGTTTTATCAACAATCGCATTTCTTGTCTCTTAAAAGATTCGTCAATTTTTACACCTCAGTGAGACAGAAAACGAAGAAACAGGATAGAGGTAAAAAGGTAAGAGATAAAAATTTGAAGACTTTTTAGAGGTGACTTAAACAATACAAATTACAAATAATAAGGAGCATACAGCTACAATTGATGTTTTTAGCAAAAGTCATACATTAAAAAAAAAGTTTTAATATGATACGTAAACATTTCGATCACTTCCTGACCATCATCAGTACGATAAAAAATTATATAAGATGTATTACAAACGTTAAAAAGAATGTTAACAATTAATCGTTAGTCAAGACAGTGATAAAATTACATTCGCTTATAGAAGGAAATAATCATTGCGATATAGAATCCTTGTTACATTGAGACTTTGTAAGACTTCGCACGGAAAATATGGAATTTCCAGTAAGAATTTAAAAAGAAAAAAGAAAAAATTACTTTTATAATGTCAAGAGATAAAAAGTGATAAAATGCAAGAAACAGGCAAGAAAAGAGCACATTGTAGGATCAAGTTTTATTATTATCTTATCGCAAAAATGAACAATATTGTTGTCCTCCTGCAACGCAGAGATGTGCGTTCAGAGATGTGGTTTTACGGGAACAAACGAACGAACGACGGATGACAAAAAATTTTCGCATGCTAAAAAATTCGGCAGTCCAAGGTATACTCGTGCGATCTCTGCACCAACGACCGATCGCGTGATTTGTTCCTCGGTCGGACGCGGTCGGAACCGCCGTGGAGTTCGCACGCTAGTCGTAAGTCTCTGCCGCGATAAGATCGGCTCTCAAAAGCTCCCGCGCCCCGATAGGTCCTACATAAGCTCGCGCCGTGGCCGTTATCGCGAATTGAAGCACGTCCCACAGGCGTATAAGCAGCCCTGGTACACCTGTAAGTTCTCTCTTTCTCTCTTTCCTTTACCTCTCTCCCTCTCGCTCGCTCCGCGTCTTCGGGTATATCAGTTGCTGATCGATTCAACCCGTGGGTGGTCTTGGCCACGGGTACGGTCTGTAATCCTACTCCCAACCGAGGCTACCCGGTGTCCCGAGGATTTCCACCGTGGCTCCTTGACTCAACGCATCGTCGCCAATATACCAGGCCTGGCATTGAAAGCGGCCACTGTATGTCGCCCCCGCCGAAGGGACGTACTTTACGGCGTCGTTGCGTACTCCCACTACTCGAAGGCCAAGAGGTAGCCGGAGCGTCGGCGAAAAAATAGCTGATCTGGCAATGCAATATGCCATTCGTGAATTCGGTGATTGAATTAAAGATGCTTGAATATTTGTTTTAAAAAGTATCAAATATCACTCAAAGTAAAAAAAATTGCGTGCAAATCGCGATGTAAATGACATGAACCAACTCTTTCTACACGAGAACGGTTTTGTAATATTTAACAAATAGCTAGATGTGGGAAATAATTTTGTTGAGTCATCGAAATAATTATAAGGACGCTCAAACTGGTTGCTAGAATATCTCAAAACTCTTGCTTATTATTAATGCTCATCATGCTTAAAATTCTTACGTAATTATTTTAATTATTCTGAAAATAATTTTGTTGAATTCAGCAAAATCGTCGTTCTTTCCATATATGAATAAATGAAACAAGATAGTAGGTGCGTCATCGATAATTTTCTACTTTGATTTTTTATGATCTATCTAATAGATTTATGGGGAAGATTCACCCGGTACGTGGAGCGGTATGAGAGACTGGGGGCGTAAAAGAGCCCGAGACAAATGACGTACAGGAGTGGTAAGCACCGAGCCCTCCGATGATATCGGATCTACGTCGGCTGTCTAAAAAATATCAGTTGGAATCTCTCTTAACCAGTCTCGAAAGTATGCCGGTATGCCGGGATCGTTAACACTTTGAGGACGGCGGACACAAATCACACGGCGGCACATCTCGTTCTTAAAACATCAAGCAACTTGTGTCACTTACATTTCGATATTTAATATATTTTAATGTATCCCTCCTTCTCGCAATCCTTATGCAATTTTAATAGCCCGCCGACTAATGACCAAGAAAGACCATAAATCTTCAGTTCGCCTTTATCACAGTCTGGCACACGGAGGGGAATACACGAAGGATCTATTACATTCTCCGATAAGCATCGGTTGGGAAGGCTAAGAATATTACGGACGAAAGTATAACGAGTCCTTGCATTTGCGGGCGTTATAAATTAATGCCGCGCGCCGCGCGTTCGTAGATACGTCCGTTGCATTGTGGACTGCGCGCATGGAGAAGATATGGTCTCGCCTTTATCGAGTTTAGATCAACCCGTAATGTCCCGCTAAGACGTATGTGCCTCATTAATTCACATTTGCAACAGGTCAGCCGCGGGATATACAGGCCGACCGACCAGCCGAGAAGCGCGAGAGAGCTCCATTGTGTCGCGTTTGAGATCTCACTTTCGAGTCGTCCCGTAGGTATCTAGTAGCTTATTCATCCTTCGATTAATCCGCGAGGTCGACACACCAAAAGCGACACACTTATCCAAACGTTGATATATCACGCCACGCGAGGTAAATGCGAATCTTTTTTTTTTTTTTCGAGACAAATGACGTAGCGCTTCCGCGATAAACTTAAGGACCTCTCAGATGCGATGCGTTGTATCCATGAATACGGATACTTTTTTACCATCTTTATAAGCTGAGGGAGACAATCGACTTAAGATAAATTAACGTACGAGAAAGTCCGTACACTCGAGTTGTTCTGAACATCAACTATCGCGAAAAGATGACATGAGTACGTATCAAAATGATTTTAAGAAGTATTGTATATAGCGCGCAAAGATGTATGTATTGCAATTATTTCTACGTTTAACCCTTCATTACTCACATCTACGATTATCATCTAAATCACAAGAAAAGGATACAGATGTACATAAATTTTAAAAAAATGTATTAAAAAAAGATGATTTGGGGTGGAAGGTGGAGATTAACTTTTTTATACATTAAATATATGAATTTAATAAAATTTCTTTCAGAATATAATTTTTACTGACAATTCTTATTAATGTAATTTTACAAATAATAAATTTTAATTAATTTTAATTAATGACCACAGAAGTCTTATAATTTGAAAAAAAGACATGTATTCTTAAAAGAGTATGGCTACTAACTCTGCTCACGTAGAGTATTCAGGAGTGTCTCGGTCTTATACGTTCACTAAACATACGAATACTAAAAAGAAAAATATTTTGGTTGTATCAGCAAATACAAACAAAACAGATAATCATATCAATTAGGATTCTGAATATTGTAGTTGAATTTCTGGTTACCTCGATTAAAATATTTAATGGATTTAATTATAAATGTCTGATTTATATCTTTCTGATCATAAATTTACCAGATTTCCAATTATAATGCAACGAGATTTTCTTTTTCGTGTATTTGTACACATTATTATATTTAGTGCAAATTATTTTACAATTAAAAATTTTTTTTTATTTATCTGTGTCTAAAAGATGTATATAGAATTTTTATTTAATTGTAAATTATCAAAGAGAACAACGAAAATTGAAATATATAACGTTGAGATGTCAGAAATACTTCACGCGAGTAATTACGTTAAAAAATTACAATAGGTAATATATACGATTGATCTTAATATTACAATTAAGATTAATAAAATAAAAAAATCTGCAGCGCAAAATCTTCTACTAATATTTTCTTGCAAAGAACAGTATTAGATGGAGATAAGACCAGCGGATATTATGTGTCGGATATGAATTCTTACGAGAGGGAGATTCCTAGGAAGATGTATTTTACGACAAGTCGTTCTACAAGGAACAAAACAACTACGTTGTTTTTTTGTAGTCGTTAACACAATAGTTTCTCCCGGCATGGTATGTCGACGGAGGATGTGGGGGAAGAGAGAGCAGCGAGTTTTGCGCCACGAGTTAAACATCGGAACAGCGTTTCGTCTACTTCCAGCGTCGCTTCTTGTCGTCCGACCAGAGAGGCGCGAGAAACGATACAACGATGAGATACGACGGAAGTGCGACACCCCAGCCGTAAGGTAGTCTACCTTATGAATCCTCAGCGCCGATATGTATAAGCGGGTAGAGCCTGAGTATTACGCGCCTCTACGGGGGTGGTCCGCGTTTCTCGCGTACGCCGCACCGAGGGAACCAGCCGCTAATCATGTTACCCGTTATACGCATCGTCTACGTATCCGCTATGTCTCTTCACTACTATACGTTCCTGGTCGTTGTGGTCGGCGGTAACACGGCGATGCATTACCCGGCGGCAACTTGGCTACTTGGCTGCGCCTGTCAACCTTACGCGCCGCGTAATCGTTATCGAATTTCAACGTCAAATGTCTCCCGTCGCTTCTGCACGCGCGCGATTTCACACAGCATGCCGTAACGGTCTTTCATGAATTCGATAAGAATGCGATGTATAACGGATATACTCTGAAAATAATTTTAAGGCATTGAAAATTAATCTTTTTATTGAAATATATCTCTATAACACGTTGATTCACAATTAACTCTCCATCGATACATGGAATTTTTAAAGGCACCATCAATATTTTTTTTATTGTGAATATTTTTTTTTTTGGTAAAATTAAATCTGTAAAAAATAGGTAAAATTTTTCTATAATAGTAAAACATTCATAAGTATATCGGAATTTTTTTCAAATTTTTATATAATCTGAAACAATAAAAAAATTTGCTCTTCCTCGAAGATCTCTATTTCTGAGAAACGTTAATTTAATGTTGCTGGCGAAAAGTTAAATAATTATAGATATAAGTAAATTTGTAAAGTATCAAGAAGATCAGATACTATTAGAAGAAATTAAGAAATTATGCAAAAGAACGACATATTTAAATTTCTGCCAAGAAAATATGAATTTTGAATTATCATCAAAGTATGTATGCCTTGAAAAACATCAGTTTGTATATATCTTAATGATATATAATTTCAGAGAAACTTTTCATATATAATAGTGATGTCTCTTTTACGAAGGTCAGACGTTAGATTGCATTTGCAGGCTTGTACCTCGACTTGTACAGCGGCCACTTCGTTCCCTCGTTCGCACAATCAGCCTTCGCGTCGATCAGCCGCGGTCCATTCTCGAGGAACGGAACGTCGAACACGTGTCACGTCGAACGAACGACACGGGCGCACCTAATCACACAACGGTGGTCTACGATGCGTGTACTCACGAGTTTCTCGCTCCTAGGTGGTACCGCACAGTGCACACACAATGCCCTCGCGTCGTATGCTGCAACGGTGAAACCAGGCAAGATTTCACGGCGCAGAAATCTTAATTCTTGGAAGAGAGAAACAGGGTATGAGTGCGGTGGGAACCAAGGGATAAGAAGAGAGAGAGAGAGAATGGCTCGGGATCTTTGTCCCGATGGTTGTACGAGGATAATGCAGATAAATCGTAATCCCAGTGCCACGAAACGAGTGTCGATTAATTTCGAGATGAGCCCTGTCAAAATACAGGCGCGCCATGAGGACCGCCGCTCTCCTGCGCGTACGGGAGAGCTAATCTTGACTAATAACTGTCGCAACTGCGCGCGTGAGGTGAAAAGAAAGAGCCCGTTATAGGTCTATGAGAGACGACAGAACGGCGTGTGTCTCGCATCGTCCTGCCCCGGCCTCGTACCCTCTCACGATAGATAAGTCCGTAGATCAGAGATTATCGTAATAATCATCTTCTCCATATAAAAATTCATTGCAACGCGATTCTATATCCCCGTTCTCGATTTATCGCCGGCCAATAATACAAAAATATTTTACTTAGGTAAGTGTTATAAGCAGACAAAAACACACACACATACATACACAAAATTAGACTAATACTCCACATTATTTCAAAACTGAATTCGATAGACTGCTTATTTTTTTCCTTTAAAGCTAATAATTATATTATTTGTATTTATACAGTTTAGATTATATAAATATTTATATTATATATATAATATAATTAAAACATGAAACACTTGTGTTATATTAATTGTAAAAATAACCTATTTCCTCGTATATGTAAAATTTACCTAACAATAGCAATACTGTATTACTTAATATCGATAACATCCTAGAATTAAGAAAATTAAAAAAATTGCGGTTTGTACTGGCATATTTAATACTGTAGATGGATGGAAAATGAAAGGCTTGAAATGGAAGGCGGGAACGCGCGAGAGAATTCATGATCGAGATCACACCGAGCTTGGCGATGCGAATGTATGCGATTTATCGATACCAACGTAAGATCAACGGCGTCCGTTCTAAATCCGCGAAATTGGACACTTAGTAAAAGGCGAGAAATGTCGGCCAGGAAAACGAGAACGTTCGCTCGTTCCACCAAGGCATTTCTCTCTGCTACGTGATCGACCATCCCCCGAATGACATTATACGCTGACCTCAACGTACAGTCAATTCGCAAAGAGGGCTCGAACGATCTATCCGCGGCCTGTAAGAAAGTTACCTCTCAACACGCGATTGCGCCTGTTACGAAAACCCCCTCTGTTACTTGAAAAGCTCGATCTCACTCGTGAGAAAATAAGTGTTCCCGGAAGTGCGTTGGACGAATCGATCGCTGATACTCGTATAGTCGTATAGCCGTAAAGAAGTGTTTTCTTTCGAAGATAAACTTATCGATGAGTTGCGGCAAGATTGATCGCTAAAGAAATGGCGTGACCGAAAGGTTTGTATGCCCGCTTAATTGCACAGAGAGCACGACGGTTTTTATTACGCCACGTTACATTCTGCCGCGAAGCACGCGATCCTTCGCGAGACGTTAGGAACAAAGTATTACGATCATAAATAAAGTTGGCGTAATTACTTTAACAATTACCATTATCCGTTTCCTCTTTGCCGCCTTCTGACACTGTTTGCCATTTAAATCCCTCGTGATCCAGCTCGTTGCGATATATCTTCCTTGAGATTTTTCTGCATCAACGGTAAGTGAAACTTTGCTTTCGTTTCCGCATTTTTCATTCTCTGTTAACAGAATCAAATTGAAAAACATTTTGTGCATTTTGTCCATCTTTACTGAAAGAGTAGCATAATATGATCTTTAATATAAGATAAAATTTAAATAATATTTAAATAAAATTTATAAAATGACATGCTTCTAATATCGTATTTTTTCGATTAAGTTCATAAAATCATAAAATAATTCATCAAATCATAAGATTATGAAAAAAAAAAACGCCTATTAATTTATTTTATTTTAATTCTTACTCTTATCGCAAAGAGAGAATTTAAAAATGTCACATGAATTTTTCGCTACATTATTATTTTTGAAATTTAATATCTACCAAAATCTTTTGTATAATTTAATGTTTCTTTTATATACATCATCTTTCGATATCAAAACAATTATGATTTTTCTTTAACAGATACAATTCTATTTTTTTTTTTTCATTTCTTCACATCTCTTCATAAAAATCGAAAGGAAAACAATATTAGAAGCATGTTGTTCGCTATTGATGTCTGTATTCGTCAAAGGTACGGGATCGATGAGCTTCGCAGGTAGGTACATCATCTGAATGGAGAACGAAAGCGACCGCCGTTGAGGCGTTCGGGGAGTAATCAGCGCTAAGTACAGCGATTCCCCGAGAACCGTGACGCCATCTTGTTACGTGAGCGTCGTTTGTCTCTGACATATGATCCAGGGAATCCGTTGGTTGCCTCACCTGTCCGCTTCTTCTTACACGTACGTCGGAATGGACCACGGAGGAGGGAAACCGAGCAAGCGCGAGCGTGCGGGGATCTAGATCGAGATCGGAGAGATGGATACGCTCGCGAAACAAATTGATTCCGATGATAAGCCTCGATCGAATCCGTATCGAATGCGTCGGTAATTTGCCAAAGAATTGACGCGCGGATGTGCCGTTCCGTATTAGGAGCATCAGCCACATGTCTGCATCAAATAGATTCCGGCTTTTCCCCGAGACGTTCTTTTTACCTGCGAGTTGCATCACTCTGGATTACCGCGTCGAATCTCACTTTGAAGCGTCCGTCTTAATGCTCGACATCACGTTCTCACGTCCGCGTGATCTCGTAGATCCCAAGTGTCAATCAATTGCATTCACGTTCGCCTGGATTCTCGTGCAATCGGTATCAGTCGCTCTTGCATATAACGAGATATGATCGTTGGTGAACTAATCAAAGGATTAGACTCGATCATAGAAATGCCAAAGATCGTCAGAGATTCACCGAGTGTGGTGAGGATTCTTTTATGAGAAACATCAAATCTATTGGCAATTTATGTGTTTTACGATATCTTTAATTCTAATGATGCAATATAGATGACTATGCCACAATATACCATGTATATAATGGTTATTGAACTCAACCACCAATTGCATCAACCAGGATTGAATCATTATGGAATTTAAAATATATTACCGTTAGTACAAGCACGCGTTAGATCTCTTTACAGTTTACTATGCGTGCACGAAATGAGTAGCATCGCATTGAAATTCCCTGAAGATTCAGAGCGTGAGAATATCATAAACTTTAACCGCAAGCGAGATCCACACCCATGCTCCATTTAGCATTTTCTTCAGTATATCGAGTTTGTAACGTCATTATCTAGTTCGGCCACAACAGTCTGAGAAACCATTCGTCACTGATCGCATCGGGCGTAGATCACCGTCTCGATGTATTATATTTTAGAAAACGCAACAGTCAAATCGTGCGCACGATCGAAAGAATAAGCCAGCGTAATCTACACGATCGAAAGAATAAGTCTATATCTTTGGAATAGATCTGAATAGCTGATCTTTAACTATCGAAGCGATGCTGGAGACATGTTTCGTAGACTCGATCGAGATCACGATCTTGATCTCGATCCCACCTTCGTCGGCGAGACAGGAAAAGGGGTTCGCGCGGCGAAGAGAAGAAAAGGGCGGGTGCAGGGAAGAGGACAACGACAGGGGCCTGGAGAGTCCGCGTCGGCCACTTCCCATGTTAATATCCGGTTATGCGTAAGGTATGGAGGCGTACGGCCAGTTTGCATGGAAACTAAGGCATTACCGTCGTGGACCACCGGAGTCGAACCACTCGTCGAACAGTCCTGTTTGCCGACACCTTGGCGGACGACTCGTCTGAACACCCTACTCCTTATCTCTCCCTTTCCTTCTCTTTCCTTTACGCCTATCTTTCTTCCACTCGCGCTCGTTCTCAGCTCGTCTCCACGCGATGCCGATTCCTACTCCCCAGAGAGACGTTCCCTCATCGCCGGTTCTCTCATCCGCCGCGGATTGTTCAGATTATGCCCAAGTATCACCGCCGGATCATTGCGGTTTTATCGATACCGGCAGGTCCGGCCGTTCAGATCTAGGGGCCGTGCGAGTTATCGGCGTTAACGATCACGGAGCCATATCGCCGATCGTCGAATTAAATGGCAAGGCTGACTCGCTCGCATCTCGCGTTTCTTTCGGATAGATAAGGCTGGAAAATCGCACTGGGAAGCGATAGTGCAAGTACTGACGTTTGAAGTAGCTTTGCCGTTGTTCCAGCTATTGTTTATCAGGCAGCTTGGTCTTACAATTCGATAATGCAACGATATAAGGTTTTAATTTTATGATATTTACGTAGAAAGCGTCCTTATGAGGCGTGATTTTACTTTCTTTCTCTTCTTGAAGTATCATTCTACTAGAAAAAAGGAAAAATCTCTCTAAACCGTTAGATTAGGTGTCAATTAGACGTGGGCGGTCGATCGCAGGTTTACACGGAATCCTTCTGTTACAGGTTTTATTTTTATCCGAAGACCTTTTTATCTCTCTAAACTGTTTTTTTGCTTCTCTCTTTTTCCGGAATTTTTTACATGAAAAATACGATTTTGTTAAAGCAGCTAAAAATTTAATAAATCTGCAGCTAATTAATAGATCTGGAAATAATTTTGTTAGACCATCAAAATAATTACATAGAACGTCCAAATTGATTGTTAGAAGTTAATGCAGTCTTACATAATTATTTTAATGATCCAAATTAATTTCAGATTTATATCTAATTAAATTTTTACATATTCCAACAAAATTATTCTTTCTACTAAACTTAACTAACTAATTTTAATTAATAGCAGAATCATAAATTGTTATTGTGATGTATATTATTTTTGGTAAAAATAAATTAATTTCAATTAATTTCAATTAATATGTATTAACATAGGCATAAACAAAACCATAAAGAATGAGCGTAGAACGAAAATGCTTAGTTTGCGGCCTTTGGCCGGTCTTTTCAATATGACTCCGCCACATTTGAGACGGCATCTATGCTGGATCTAAAAGCTGACCGGCGCCCACACTCGGGGTTCCTAGACCTAAGGAGGTTCAAAGTTCCCTCCGCGGTCGTTTACGCCTTATTTATTCTCGTAATTTACTCCCACGCGGCCCTTGCGCGCCGGCAATTTACTTTACGACGATCATATCTGAAAGTGGCCGGTAGAGAGTGCTGCCCGGATCCACCGATGGCCTGAGACCGCGCGGATCGCGTCGCGGGGTTCCCGTCCGCCGAGCGACGACGGCCTCGGATAATGGACAACGGACGAAAGGTGGGAAAGGGAACGGGTGATGACGCCGGTGAAAAAGAAGGAGGCGGCAGAAGAGCGGCCGCGTGCAGAGAATCAGCTGGACCGTGCATCTTTTCGCGTTCGTTCGCGACCAACCTTTATGGACTGTCGATATGCAATATAAAAAGTCACGGCGAGCATCGTGCAGTGTGCCCCAAGTGTACTCATGGCGAATACTTTATGACCCTTAAATGTCGCGACCGCGAGAAGACCGGCACTTTGGCGCGATGTCGGAAACCTCGATCCCGTCACCGCATCTCTCGTCTGTCTCATCGACTTCGGACCGACGCAAATCGGTATTCGCTATTAGGATTACCGAGGATGTCTAGGATTGGCACGAATGGTCATATATGGACGTTACAGACAGCAAGTTGTATCACACGTACGACTAAACGCACGTCGTACCGCCGTTGAAATCACATAATCGGTTTCCGCTGTAGGCATCTCTGAAATGTGACCTCTAACAAGCAGAGGTCATCGAAAGCGATTAAACGATGCCGGGGAGATCGTGTCGCAGGTATTTTCCTCCGATGAACCGTAATTACCGTTTATATCGATACTCGCACATTAGCACGCATATAATCTTCGACGCTTTTAATTAAATTAATCGAAGCCGAGCACCGGTATCGCCTGTCATGAGATACGGCGACGTATTGGCGAGATAGATTTACTGATATCTGAAAAAGATATTTGATATTCTTTAGCTCCCATCATCAAAATGAACTATTTAACCCTCTGAAGCTAACGATGGGTATTCTACTGGAACCACTCAATTATAAATCTCTATCACAAATCGAACAATTTTCTTTATGTTATTATATATATGCAAATTTGGATTATTCTTATTAAAATATATTAGTATTAATCCTCTTTTATAACGAGTTTACTTCATTTTAGTTCCTTAAAAGACTACGGAATAATATTCTGTAATACTTACATCATTAGAGAATTTAAGGTTTTCTATAACTCTCTGAACGCGGTGCTATTTTTTTAAAGACTGTTAGGATAACTGATTGCGGTTACATATTGACGGTTTGGGCTTGTTGCACACTCTTACACAATCTTCTTACGGCTTACCCACAAAGACTTTCTCTTATTCTATTCTTAATTGCACGTACTATTCTCACTTGCATATCTTGCCTATTATGTCTATCTACGCTCTATATTATTATTACATTTTTGTTACGCTATAATAGATACGTCTAACTGTGGAATTATTTTCTGTATTCTACGGTCTTTTGACTAAGAAGATTTATGAAAGGAAACTGAATAATAAATGATGCGTTGAATAATAATAATCTAATAGAGTAAGTGAAAATCAACCGGGAAATGTTCAACACAAATAAGTGAGGAAAGCCATATTTGGTCAAAGCGAATGGTATCTGATAATATTTCCTGTGCAAATCTTACAATTTCCAGCAAATTGCGCGTCAATTATTTATCGTTTTGTAACAGAGTTCCAAATTGAAGCTGAAGTACGTAATATCACAAATTAAATTGACAAGCAATTCAACGATACAAATGCTAACAAGTATCTTAAAACACTGTAAAGAATTGTAAAAAATATCATCCCAGATGTAATAATAATCCATTAATAATTCGCGAGTTTTGACAAATAATCGTGTGTTATTTTTTCCTCCCGAGCGCACGATATTGTGTACTCGGTGTGTTTTTTAAAAATATGTGGAACGCATTTTCGAATGGAATTTTAAGTATTCGTACCAACTTGGACAGGAATGAGCGTCCAGGTCGATATCGAGTACCGGTGATGGCGTTAGCCGCGTAATCGGCGTTAAAGAGGACTTTTAAATTACAGAACGGGTTCCTGATAAATATCGCGCGCACGCGGACCAGCAGAATTCACTCGGATGCGACGGTCCAATTACGCAGGCGTATTTATATCCATTCGCCTCGCGGTCCAGGCACATTTTCGGTCGCGTGCGCGACTTAATGAGGCTCGGGGGCCCCCTCGCGCTCGTGCCTGTTCAAAAATGCGGTTGAAATTTATATACGTGAGATATTCTGAGACTAAATGGCAGCCCGCTGCCAAAATTCATTACGTTCCTGAAATCGCGGGGGCGACTGGAACGCGCATAAAAAAAAAACATATAAAAAAAAAACATTTCTGTTACAAATAAAATTCCAATTTTCCCCGAGAGACGTGGAATGACAACTCGCCAAAGTCGAATAACATCATTCTTTTAAGCTGGATTTAAAGATGAAGAGTTACTGGTTATAGATGTCAGAGACCTGTTAAATAACGTTAATCGTGAGTACGTCGTACGCGGAGTCAAAGGCGGAGGAGTTAATTGGACGGTTGAAAGAGCCTTGCCGTGTGAATGGGCGATACCGTATCAGCGGGTCGACGCGGCGACGGTAATTCCGACGGGAATTGAATTTGCCAATTAGCGTCGCCGAGAGAGGCGGGAGTAATTCGGGGAGCGTCCAGTCGCCAGTCGGCGAAAACGGCGCGGTCGCACGCAGGTCCGAGACGTCGCGTCGGGCGTTAACGGGCGCAAAATGAATTATCGTTTATACACGGTTCGCCGCACGCAAATTTGCATTGGCGACCGGGGTCCGGGGGCCCCGCGTGCAAACGGGTTGTCCTAGAGGGGGAAGGGGGACAACCCCAGGCATCGCGAGCGCGTAACTTCCCCACTTCGCACCTCGGCACCAGCATAAACTGTGTGCCCACTGTATCCCGCGCGGGGGCCGCGCGCGTTTATTTATTTACGTCAGCCGGTAGCTTTATGGCGGAAAATTAGCGAGGGTTATACGCGAATGCCGCGACTTGTCGCCACTTAGACCCGTCGATGCATTGAGCGTTTCCTTAATGGACGAGACGACACGCCCTCCTTAGCGCCCTTTTTAACACCTACCGTCTCTACACGTCGCGGGCAGCGCCCGCGCCGAAAGGCGCACCTTAAAAGCGTCTTTAAGAAGCGGGTATGTATTATGTATATGCGCGCGTACGAGACTGAAGCGCGTACAAGAGGAAGGTCGATTAGCGACTTCCGTGGCTCGATTTCATCCCGTTCGTACGCTCGTACGAGTGGACGTGAGTCGTTTTTACGACTCTTCGACTCGGTTAGTCGTATTGTTCGACGGGAAGTGGAGAAAGGTGAGCATGACGAAAGCTGCGTCTCGAAAGCGGAACGACGTCTATTGAATGAGATGCGTGCTTCAGTGTCTCGCACATTTAGAGAATATGGAGATTCGTTTAACTGGATAATAGCCGCGTAGACAGTATTCCTCTTAGAAATATCGGTCGCTGATCCGACAATGATTCCGACAATGATTCGAGCACATAGTAGATTTAAAGTCTCTCAAGTAGGAGTCTGAACACGATCCTAAATATGATAGACCAAACGTTTAAGATAGAATGAAATAGAATGTATCTATCATATTCTATTTTGAGTATCATTCCAAATATGGTGGATCGATGAAAAGTTGTTGAAACGGAATTTAGATTCTTACTTGAAAGATTTTAGGTAGATTGTTCACATTCTCGTTAATTTATCCAATTAAATTTTTATTTCCTAAAAATCGCCTACATGGGCATCGCATATTCAATTACAAGCGACCTTCATTCGTAAAAAATAAAAGGATTATTTAGAAATTACAATATATATTTATAAAATCTATGATATTTGTAAAAATATATCGATAATTGCAACCATTTTTTTCCCTCAGTATAATCGTTTCAGATATATACAGAACAAAAAACGATTGATTTTGTACAATTAATAATTTATATTTTTGAAGTCTTTGAAATTGTACATTCATATAAATTTTTCTTCAAATAACTTCAAAAATCAATTCTTAAATTACTAGACAGTTAAGAAACACTTTATATTTCATTATGTTAAAAAATTTTTTCTTCCTCCTCAATAACTAAATCGTTCATTATTATAATGACTTACCAAACAATGACTTATTCAGTAGCTTTAACAACGTCCGGCGTTTGAATGTCAGCTCATCGAAAGTCACATATCAGAGATATGCTTGTCAACGCGTTCGATCTCTAGGCAAAATTATAGATGCGTAGAAGGCGAGTTGTTCCCATGGCGAACTTTCTCGCGGTTCGTTCGCTGTCCATCCCCTTTCCTCCTTCACCCTCCCCCTTCTGAGATCTTCCACGCACTGAATTCTCAAGTACGCCGTCTTCGAGATTTTCCTTGAGAGTTCTCCATAACTCCGGCGTGGCAAGTGGACAGCCCGTGACGGGTAATCCACGCTGTTACGCACTATTGAATTCCACACTCGACAATTGCCTCGAACTAAATTTAATAAAAATCGATAAGATCCGTGTAGAACGTTCTGCACGCATGTCTCGTTGCTTATTCGCGTCTGATTATGTACGCAATGATCAAAACGTGATACGATAATTACAGCAGTAGCGCTCACTGTCAGCTCAATGAATATCTTCTAAAATAGGGCTATGAGCTTACGATAATAATTGAAATGAATTGAAATATTTTAATTATAATTTTCGTCAAGGATAAATAATATAAATAAAAAATTAAAGATCCATAAGCTAAATATTAATATAAACTTGGCAAATTTCTTAGAGAAATCGAATTTTAATTTTTTCTTACATAATTATTTGAACGATTCAACAAAATTATTTTCACATAGATCTGTATCTAATCAAAGATTTAAATAATTTAGAAAATTCATTCTTTTCAGATCTATATGTATCTAGTTAAATTTTTAGATACTTTCTTCAGTAAAAAACCGTTCTTGTTAAGTATATTTAATTGAAATGTAATAATGTATACTCGTGAAAATTTAAAAATATGCGTTGCGCTCGAGTAATTATGGAGAACAATAGAATTATTTTTTATACAATGATTTCGGCGAAACCTGTACGCTTGACGATTCACAGAAAATCATTGTGAACGTTTGAAACTCTTCCAGCGGTCTACGTGTCACCATGGCATTGCGAAGCATCATCGCGACGCCGGCAATAGTCCGTAACCGGCTGTCGTCGGTGATAGGAACTATTGAGTAGTCGCGGGAGAGCTCGCGAAAAATCACCTCGTCGACTTTACGTTGGCAACGCAAGATCGAGCGTACTCGTGCTTCTCCAAGAGAAGCGTGTCGGTGGTTCGGCGCGTAGAAGCGTCTCGCTTTCAAGATTTCCCTCAAGAGTACTCCGCGACTCCTCCGCGGCGGCGGGTTGCTCGCGAGAAAAAGAGAGGGTACCTGCGTCTCTCCGTTAAGTTACAGCGACTGGCGCTTAACCCCTGACACGACACACAATAGCCGGACGGGACTCCATAATTGTTATTTTAATAAGCTAATTTTCGCCGCGCTTGACCGGCGCGAACCGCACTGGGTGAACGGCGAAGTAAAGAGGATAAGAGAGAGCAAGAGAAAGAGATGCGAAAGAAGGAGCGAGGGGGAGTAAAAAGGAAGAGAAAGAGGGAGACAGGGCAAGACAACGGAGCAGGACGAGGAGGTGCACCGAGAAAGGTCTCATCGACGGCTGTGTCAGACACGTCGAGATTAACGGCCATACTCCGGAGCGGCCCGACGATTTACCCGTAATAAACACGCATAATAGCCACGCATCTTACGCTGCGATTTGTCCCCGTCGCGAACTGTAGTGAACTGTAGTTTTTCCGCGAAAGTGTCCTTCTCTCTCACTATCACATTTTCAGAGTGAAAATATTAAAGGGTGCCGTGTAACTTTTTGCAATCGTTCTCTTGCTCACAATTCAAAAAATCAAGTTTTCTAGAAAAAGGGAGAAACTATTTTTCAGTTTAACTATTGAAAATTATTGATTAAATAATATTGATTAAATAAAAAGATTATATTTTTATGATCAACTGTCATTTTTGTCATTCACAACTCTTAAAAAATCACCTTTTTTGAGTTGCATTCTGGCAATTTTTTTTCTTAAGTTAAATTAGTTTATTTTTTTATGATTAGTAAGAGGTAATGTGTTTATTAAATTCATTCATAATAATAAAACTCGATCGAAATATTTTAATTGTATTTAAAGTGAAGGAACAATATCTTCTCGTGAACCTATTTAAATTAAAATAAGAATTATTGCTAGAACTACTCAAAGTCGCAGATTAGAACTTGGAAAAATTACACTACAATTATCAATTCATTAAACATTAGTTTGAATCTTTAATCTAAAAACAGTTCGCTAGTACTTTCTCTTTAAAAACCATTTTCACATATCTACTATCCACAGTCATGTAAACATGTGATTATGATTTTCTCTGTGTTGACTCAAGCCATACCTCTCAACACAAGCTTTAATCAATTTCTTCTTTATGGCGCATAAATATTTTTCTTCAAGCCATTCGCAGCTTTTACGCGTTGCATTAATTAAACCAGCAAGTGTCGACGCATTTAGCCAATGTTTACAAAATTCCATTTGAAAACAACCTATTTGTAAAGGCGCATTTTTTCGTCACTGCGAGACATGGTCTCTCCTCTCTCTCTATACGAGAAATTTGTCACCTCTATCTTAAGACATTTAATAACGTTACATCCAGGCATACCTGAATAACAAATAATAAACAAAGACGAAATTGAGACAAGTTCTTTGAAAATGAATATAATATTTTCTATTTGTTTGGCAAATATTCAAATTCTTCATTCTTTTCTTAATATCTTTTTACATTATGAGTTCTCAGACGTTACTGCATTGGTGGAACTTAATTAATTCCACGTTGCTACTGCAGGGTTAAAGGGAGAAAAGCTGAAAGGAAAATGCGGCGCGATTAATTCGACCGAGATAAATCGTAATGAGCTTATCGTTCCACCAGCAATCGTTCCGACCGCAATATGCGCGCCCGCGCGATTCCGCATCGCATTGCATCGCATTGCATCTCTTGTAAACTCGCGGCCCTCAACGCAGGACGTTCACTCGCATTAACGGCTTATGGGATTCTCGCGTAACGTATTTACGACGACAAAGAAAAATCCGGGTTCCCTCGGCGTGCGCATAATATACGCTCAAATCCGCTATTCTTCAATTACTCCTCTACTCGCGGCCGCGGACTCGGCGGGTCTTTCCCCCGTGCCGTGCGTGCGTGCGTGCGTGCGTGCGTGCGTGCGTGCGCGCACCGCGCAGGCAGATCGTTGTATGAGTGCGTAGAGCACGGGTTACCACTGGCGGGTCAAAGGTCGGGTACCCTGTAAGAGAAAGAAACGGGGTAGAGGAGGATGGGCGTGGCTCGTATTTGAAGTAGAATCGGCCCTCCACCTTCTATTCCTTCCTTCGGAGGAGGTGCGCATAGACCGTCAAGGATAACGTCGAAAAGACTCGCAAATTCAAAAGAAATTCCTCGTCTTTACCCCGCCATTCTCGTGTCGCGATACGAACGAGCCCCACGAGATCCGGTCGATCTTCGTCTCATCCGAAAGCGTGAGGCGATTTATTAATTTTTCACGTTAATCAGCGCGTTGCGCTGATGCGCTGGGCGAGTTCGATTTTCGTAGGTACGGGCTCGTTGCCCGGATCGAAAGGCGGGATTTACGGCGTTTGTCGTGCTTGAGGTTTTATTAGTAGTGATTAAAGCGTGTTGCTGTGGCGTACGATTAGCCGGCACCAAATTATATACGTTGGCTCATATGCCAGGCTTGAAACGACGGCATCGGGAAGAGCGATCGCGTGTGAGCATGCCATCGGGAAATTAGACAAAGAATCGATATGCATATATAATTAATGGAAGAGACCGGGTCTATCTTCTACACAATATCGAGTCTCAAACGATTTCTGTGAACACAAACGATTATCGCAACGAGTGTAGACGACTATATCTCATTACACGTATAAATTAAGTTAATGTAGCGATAGAATTAAAAAGGAATGTAACTCGTCATTTAATGGTATAAATTTTGTATACATAACGTAAATCTCTATATATATATATATGTATATCTCCGCTAATAAAAATCTCTTCATTGATGACTTAATACATATTCGATCCTGTCATTTATAAATCATTTTTTTTTCGTTACTGTTTTCAACATAATCTACGAAATACAGCGATTTTGCTGAATTAGTATTTAAAAATTTAGGTAGATTTAGATCTGAAAATAATTTTGTTGGAACCATCAAAATAATTATGTAGGAATTTTAGCGTCTTATATAATTATTTTGATCCTACAAGATTATTTTCAGATCTGTATTTAAATTTTAGTAAAACCATACACTGAGAAAAAAATATTTTAAATTTCAATTAATATTTATTTGAATAGTATCAACTAAATATTTATTAAACATAAAAATATATTTATTCGGTACAAAAAGCAATTTAATTAATTTAATTTAACCATCACTTCTTTTTATTAAGTAAATAGTTATTTATTGTAAGTAAATGTTTAGTTGGTAGTATTGAAATAAATATTTATTTAAATGTAGGCTATTTTTTTCTCAGTTTATACAACTTCTTTCCATGTAGAACAAATCAAATTATTTCTCCGATTGCACATTATTTGAATCGCGAACATTGGTATTTAGAAATACATAAATTTCGCAGAAGTACATTAACGCATTAATCATTCGGCTTGTTATGAAACGGGTGACACATATTATTCGCGATAATTGTCGTGATTCAATGCGTTAAGCGGGATCTATTGAAAGCGAGGACCAGCGGCCGAGTGCGGCGAACCATAATTTATGAATTATTGTTTTCCATCGGCGCGCATGTAGGCAACAAGAAAGCCGGGCGAGAGAGCGTCCTCGTCATTGGAGAGGCGAAAAACGGCGGGACAAGAAGGAATTGCAGCGTTACGAGTTGTCGAACGTAGTCGTAAAACAGCGGCTGATTGACGGTCGGACGCGCTAGGAATTTCGTAAGACGGTTAACGCGCGTTTTCGCTGTGAAAAGACACGCGCAGCCACGACCTAGGGAACCATGATGCACTTTCACACATACCGTCTTAATACTACCACTGGCAGACCCTTAAAGCCTGATTGAACTTTGTGGCGACATAACGATCGTTATATCTCTCGCGCCTTCCTCTAAAAATGAAAATGCCGATGCAATAAATTATCTCGAGTCGTATATATAATCGATTGAATATATGAATCGCCTCAATGTTAAGAGATGACATAACGTCAAAATATCTCCCGTTTTCTTATTTGCTAAAATTGCCATTTGCGAAGGTGATTCTATTAATATATGTCACAAAACCGTTTTTCGATGTCAACTACTGGAAATGTATGGCATCAGAGAAGGCATATTTGATTTAAAAGATCGTATATATGGATTTGCATACATAAAATTTTAATTTTACAAAAATTATTAATAAGACGATTTGTAAAAAGACATGTATAATAGAAAATTCACTAAAAACATTATATTATCTATAAGCACTAATAAAGCTAATTTATTTAACGATAAAATAATATAATAAATTTGTATGTGTCTATTCATAGAGATCAATTATGATTCGATCATTTGAATATCACATTTTTTATCATAATCATACTTTTTTGAATAAGATAAAACATTGTAAGCTAAAATTGAATTTAACAATAATGATGCATTTCTATCCGAAAAGAACACTGTTACTAAAATATCTAATAAAAGTTTAGTTAGATTACAAATCTGAAAACAATTTTGTTGGACCATCAGAATAATTATATAAGATAAACTGGTTGCTAGAATGTCGAAGCTTTTTGCAGTATTGTCTATCACGCTTGAAATTCCTATATAATTATTTTAATGGTCCAACAAAATTATTTTCAGATCTGTATCTAACTGAATTGAATACATTTCAAAGCGTGTATCTCACAATAGCTAAACTCTTTTTGATAACGAAAGACGATGATCTATCTGGCGTGTCTAATTATGACGTGACGTTCAAAACAATTAAGCCATGACAAAATTGGCGAAAGATACAAAGTTTTCGAGAGGCGATTCATCAACACTTTCTCATCTATTCAACCTTCTCTATTCAGCTTTTATACTATGACCAGTACTAGTTGAAAACCATTACTGATTTAATAAAAGCTCCGTCAAAAAAGGTGGACATCAACATGAACAGATGACTTTGCCTTATTCTCGCTGTCTATTCGATATCGATGATCAATTTAGATATTATTGTGGCTTTCGGATATATCAAATTGTCACATCAATCTCATTTTACATTCCCGAGAAAAATTTTTCTCACACTATCTGACGAACAACGTCTTAGTTCATCGAACATTGCTTGTAATGATCAATTTTAGAGCAACTTGCGTGATACGATACCGAGATGCGATGTCGCAAATATTGAGTGTTGTAAGAACAGCGACGAATTTATCGGATATCAATGAGTTTCGTTGATGATAACCTGGTCGTTTAGAATATATTTTTTCACATAATCACGCTCTATTTGTTTGAAGTTTTATGAATTTTAAATTGCTGTCTGAAAGCAATGTATAACAAGATCGCAATTAACGTTTGCAAAATATCGGAAATTCCTTTAAGACTTGTTTACGTAGATACTTTCTCGTTAAGCATCAGTAAGAATTTTAAATCGCTGTCTGAAAGTAATGTATAACAAGATCGCAATTAACGTTTGCAAAATCTCGGGAATTCCTTTAAGGCTTGTTTACGTACTTTCTCGTTAAAAATTAATAAAAATTTCAGAATATGGACTTTGGTGGCGAGGCACAATTTTATGTCCAATGACCTCAAAAAAAGAATAAGAAGATCACAGCGATTTGCAGGCATACGCTGGTGAAAGGTCAAGAGTTGCATGAAAATTCATGGGGTGGATGAATTCCTGATACGTTTCTTGAGCATTAAAATAATTCTTCTTAGGCAACCCGGTTGGCTCTTCTTGAATATGTCGGCAATTAAAGCCTTATAACCTCCATTAATCCATAGAAGGAGGAAGAGAAAAGACACTCGGGTGCCTCTCCGCGGGGGTCTTGTTTCACGGTCTGCCGTTTGCTTCCTTTCTAAATGATATGAAATACCAGACAAACAATAAAAAAGGGAAAACGCGAAGATCCTGTCACCGAAGGATCTCCGCGGGTGGGACGGTAACGACTTGCACAGCCCCTCATTCTTTGAGATCTGTGGGGAGAAGCTCAGTGGACGTAGCTGAATACCTTCGCGCACAAACCCTCTTCCGCGTTTAACTCTTTGAGCTGTGAATTTTCATTCAAGTAACAGTTCATTTGGAATGTGTGTTTTTTTTTGCATAATCACACTCCTTGAAATCAGATTACTAGATAGAAAGTTGGATTTTTGAGACCGATTTTATTATTTTTTACAAAGCGCTATTTACGAAATGATTAAGAATTGTATCTTGAATAGAGTAAAGGTTAAAAATATATATTTTTATAAATTACATGTTATTAATTACAATGTTTACTGCTATAAGTTAGTAATAATAACTATATGTATAGTTCTATTAACAAATATATACACAGTATCTAAAAATGACTAGAATTATAATTATTATTATATTTAATTATAATTTATTTTTATAACAATCATATAAAATATAATAACATATCATTATAGTAAGAAATAAAACGTTTCTACATAAGAAATTAAAATGTAAATCATAATATTGTGAGAAAAATTTACTTCTCGAAATTTTCATTAATAATTTATTAATGGTATTAAAAAAAAATGATTTACCGATGACTTTCTCCGAAATATTATAATCCTCGAGCTAATATCTAAAATATCGCTTTCACAAAATTCAAGCGAAACGCAAACAATTCCTCTTCTCGGCAGCAGAGAGATAATCTCTTGTTAAATATTGCCCACTTCGTTCCGTTCGATAACGAGGCCTACATCGATGATTTATCACCAATATGAGCAATCTCACGCGCGATTAAAATAGAAAGAAGTGAAATAAATTCTGTGGACCTCGTTACGCGGCGTCCCATTTTTTAATGACGTTTAGAAAGTGGAATGTACCGAACCGCCAGCTAACCACTACATTTTCTAAGTATATGTGACGGAGTAATAGTGTATATACAGAGGATTAACTAACATCTATCAGCTACGAGGCTCACTACGCGCGGTAACGACAGATAAATTAGCGATGCTCGCATTGTGGATGGGGTAATAGACGTCGCGTAGCGCTGACATTTAAACCGCGACAGTGTAACCACCTCTGTTGTAATCCCAACGCGATGCCACATGCAGTTCGCATCTTCGGCGGTCTGGCTATCTCGCGTTGCACTTCCATTTTCTACTCTCCTGTGTCCTAAACCGTGGAACACGTAATGAGCCGCGACGAATCGCGGCAACGAGGAGGATAAGAGCGATCGGCGCCCGCGGCCAAAAAAAGATCGTCCAACTGCAATTGATACCAATCGACGCGCGAGAACGGATCGGCTCGCGTCTCGCTGTAGCGTAGCTTTTGTCTATCGCGAAGATTCGCGTGCGAGATCGGCGCAAGTGGGAGGAAGTAATCACTACGTACGTACACATTTGCATCGCTAAACTTCTCGCAACATACGCAACTATAAATAATCGAGCGACTACAGCACGTACATCTGCCTCCCTCCCGTCTCTTCTCATCTTCTCCTCAACCTTCGGCCGTCTTCTCGGCCCAGAAATTCGCCGACACTTGTTCGCGTCAGCGAAATGTAATTCCTATCTCATCAAAGTGCAATTGAGAACCCTTCTCCGAGAAAGACTCGATCGCAAAACTGGCGTGACCCGCACGTGGAATACGCGCCATGAAAAAAATGACGAGCAGATGCGAGCTCGGGAATATTCTGCGTAACGATCACGAGAGACAAGAGGGAGGAAGTGGAAGGACGCACGACATAGAAAGGAAAAATCCTCGATGTCGTAAGAAGGGAGGGGGAGGAGGGGGAGTAATAAGATAAAAATAAACGTAACGAAGGCGCGATTTTCTTCGGTTTTTGCATCATTTCAAAATCGATCATCAGCGTTGCGCTAGCTTTATTAACGAGAAACGACGAGTGCGATTTGATAGATTCGTAATGCACTTTGTAAATCATAATTGCAGATTTTTCCCAACGAGCAAATATATCATTAAGGCGGTACATAAAATTGAATTTATTCGAAATTATACGTACATAAAACATATACTATTATACCATATTCTTTAAGTTTTCTATTTTGTTGTCTGTCTTATTATTCGATTGTGCGTTAAACAGCTGATATTACCACAAGTAATATTTTCAATTTTAAATGTCTTTCAATAATTTTACATATTTTAATGGTACATAAGTTTCATAAAACATTTTAATTTTTCATTCACCTCAAAAGAACATTACATGTTTTAACTCAACGTCTAGTTGAGATTTTTGGTTTGAGCTGTTTCTTCCCAACAGCCAAGATGCACTCGTGAAAGCTAAGAGTTTTCGCATTGACAGTGCACGCATGACGCTCTCAACCGCGTCCTCGCAATGAAGCATCGTCGAGAATGATGGCCATCGAAGTGAAGGGAGTTCAAACGTGGTCTCATTAACGTTCGGCATTTTGTTTTATGCGCTCGCGGGTTCCAGCCGGTTTGCGAAATAATCGCCAGTGTCTTCAATCTCGGATTATACTCGACGCGCATAAAATCAAAGTTGGCGAAGTTAGTTTATTATTCTTCCTTCATCTTTCTGCTTTTATCTCGATCGGTTAAATCCCGTCATCTGCGTTCTGTATCATATATGCATTTCAATTGGAATAGCAAAGATGATTGGATGCGAGATGTATCATAGCCGGGATTGCGGATGCAGGTAATATAATAATTTGTTATCATATTTTTTCGGCGAATTTTACAAATATATTGACAAATAGTAAATCTAAAAATCTGAATAATTTAAATATGAAAGAATCGAACTGAAGCAGACATCAAAGTTGTTCATTATTTAAAAAGTAAAAAAGAACTTCTCCATTCAACCATTTCTTATATATATTATTTTTTGTTTAGCTCGCACTTAGTCTGACAACTAAATGACGGTTACATACTTCAGATTTTGGTAATCTGGGAGAAACTTTCTTGCTGCACTCGATTACTTTGATTTACGAGGACTTGATTTGTATTAAGGAAGGTTATATTGTACAAAATTACCAAGATGTCTCGAATTATTTATCAAGAGGTTGTATTAGACAACACTGCTGAAGAAGGCTTGAATTGAGCCAAAACGTTCGGTATTTGTTATACATATGTAACATTGAGAAATATATCTTAATATAAACGTTCCAATTACTGCAAATTTAGGCTCTTAATTACCCATTTTTTCATTTATTGTTTATTCTATATCTCAAGAGCCCAAATTTAATTTTTTTTTCTTCATTGTACATTGTATTTATTAATTTCCTTCCATATTTCTGTCAAAATCAATTGCGATTTAAAATGCAAACTATTTATCGTTTTACCATTCTGGAATCAGTCATTTCGAGCGAGATTCTGAATCCAGCGTTACTGATTGTTTATATAGGAAAATGAAGGAGGTTGGAAGCGAAGGAAAAATTGAACTCGGACTGAGGAGAATTTTCGGAAGAAGAGATAAGTCGTACACTCAAGGTACGCAGGAGAGATACATGTTTTCATATAGCACACGCACGTAAGCCGTGAGGTAGGTGGTATCGCGCACGGGTGTCCTCGTCTCGTGGTCGTCGAGATCACGTCGCGGACTATCACGTATTGCGTATTGCGCTCGTGCGCGAAGTCGCGTCGCGCGTCGTCGTATGCGTCGCGGCGCGGCGCGGTAGAGGAGTACCCGGGTGAGGGTGACCCTCGACCTGCGCGAGGCAGGTGAGGCGCGATTTTTCAGACGATCTTTCCCCCCGTGATGTGTACACACGCGCCGAGATATCCGCAAGCACCCAGCACAGCACGGAGGACGAGGGAAGGTGAGGCTGGAGGCAACGTTTGCCGATTGGTCGGTGCCGTCCTCTTCGCAGCCAGTGACGAGAATGGAGGCCATCCGGACCCACTCCCACCGCGCCTAGTTTATTCTTACCTTACCTTTCCATTCCTTTCCTTTCCATAATCCTTACCATCTCAGTAAGCGCGATCCCCACCCCGTCCCGTCGTCGCCACTGCCGCCGCCGCCCCCGCCGTAACGACCACCCTGGCTGCCGACGTCAGCGAGGATCTGTTCCGCGATCGGCGAGGATCGGCGACCTAAGGAGCCTCGTTCGCCACGTTCGCGGTTAATACATCGCAGATCTCGCGAATAATTTTCATTGATCGGAAAAATCGATAAATTTATCAATTTATTGATTCACGCGGATGAAAGCTCAAGTTGTCTTGAATAGGACTGCAGGTAGTCGCATCTAGACTATCGATCACCTAATAGAATCCTAAACGCCTGTCGCGAATCCAACGCGAATCCAACGCGTATTGCGCGTAATGACGCTAGAAGCGTTTCGAGAGGGCGAGAGGAACAGTTTACGGACTGGTAAACGATCGGCGATCATCGATCATCTCGTGCGCACGCGGAAGTCTCGCATGTCTATACCCGCGCTTTGTTTAACGAACACCCGTAACGCAATTACACCTATACGTGGAATATTCCCCTGGCCTAACTGTACCATTCGCCGCGTTTCGTCGCCGTTCTCATCCACCTGCCGCGCGCGCCAAGGCAGTGTTCGACGTTTTCGATATTAGCACGTTAGCGATGACGACGCGCCGCTACGAGTGGATACTGAAAATTTCCGCCTGGCCGGGGGCGTCATGTGTGGTCCACGGCAGAAACAGATTGGAGTGATCAATCTGCGGCGCCGATCCGAGCCTATCTCTCCCTCTCCCTCTCCCCCTCCCTCTCCCCCTTCCCGCCCCTGCGCCTCCCTTTTGCCTCCTCTCACGCGGTGGTTTTATCCTTCGCCGTTGTGCCACCTTCCCCCCTCGCTCTTTTTCCCACCTCCAACCCGCGTCGTTTCCTCTTCTTATTCTTCACCTTAATGCCTCCTCCCGCCATGGATTCCCCTCGCCGCCCTCTCCGAGAGATATCTCTCCTCGCGGAGAGGAGCCAATCTCGAACTACGCGCGTTTTCTTACGACGCGTTACGATGTCGTAATGCTTGAGCGTAGGGAGTAATATCTCTATTAATAATGTAATTGCCGGGCGCCCGCAGGATCGTGTGCATGCCCGGTACGACCATTAGGCACGAGAAGGGTACGCCGCGCTCTCGAGAGTCGAGAGTATACCCCCTTCTCGTCGTAGGTTTCACCTGGCGAACGTTTACCGCGGCCACGTCGATTCTCTCGCGTATGTACGTCGGGTCACTCTTGTCTCGTGCGCGGTCCCGCACGACTATGAATATTTTATGCTCGTTTATTCAAATGCTCCTGCCATACCGAATCCTTATTACCCTTATATTTCTTCGACCGTATACATTCGCTCGTAACGATGCACAAATGCATCGAATCGGTCTCTAGCCGATTCTTTAGCGAGAATTAGAAGAAGGTACAAATTGAATTCAGCGATTATTAACTTGATATAGTTTATTCGAATTTTTCCCCTTTAATTACTTTTTATACGATCTTTTAATAAATCTATCTTAACCTTCTGAAACTGACGTAAATCTATTGGACTCACTTAATTATATTAGGTGTTGGAATTAATTCGTAGCGTTTTTTAATGAAAGAATGTTATTTATTTCACATGAGCATTAAAAAATACATTAATGAAAGTACTTCCCATCACTTGTAAAACGCTACGAATTAATTCCAACACCTAATAGCTCCCTTCAGAGCTGACAGTAGGTTTGTCTCCTACGTAGTGATTATTTTAATAAAGATTCTGATAAGTGAAAATAGTTTAGCTTTCTCTGTGAAATAATGCCAGGAAAAAATACATTATTATATTTGAATTTATTATTATTAGTTCTTAAATCTTATATCTGTTAAATGTGAACGGAGCATGGTAATTCAATTTTTGAGATGATTTTGTTATTCTTAACCTTCATATTCATTCTTTTTTTATATAAATTATGTCACTTAGGTTTTCCTTGAAATTAATTAATAAATACTTTTTAATCTTAATCTTAATCTTGTTTATCGTATGAACCAACAGAGATACACGGATTGTTTGAACTAGACAAGAGCAAGTAGACACACAATTCGATCAGTACATATTAAATAAGTCTCGTAGAGAGAAATCCAGCGTCAGTAATTATACGTTACAGATTTGCGGCGTCAATTCTGAAAGGTTCGGTATATATCTTGTACATATAAACAAAAAATATGTTTATACGTAGTTTAATATATAGAAAGCAAAGTAATATATTTTCAGAATATTTTTCAGGATAAAAAGGGATGTACGTCGGTGTCGTTTACGACCGTTTGAACGCACCTTCGGTGCGTTACTTTCCGCCTGCCGTTCGTTAATTGAAAGTCGGTTTTTAGCGAGTCGCACGCAACAGCAAATAAATATACCGTCCTTCTTGCGCGGCTCGCGCGCGTCCATTCGAAATGATAATAATTGCATTTGCACGGTAATGGATGAGACCGCGCGGCGGCGTGCGTTTTTCGCCGGTGGGAAAAAACGCCTCGGTCGCGTTCGCAAGTATGCGAGTTAAGCGTGGCGTGGCCGCGGCGCGACGAAGAATGCGAGACGCTCGTAGAGAAGCGATCGTCCTCGGAGGAATTTATGTCCGTTTCTTCGAGGACCTATATGACGCCGGTGGGAGGTTGGACCATTGAAAATAGCATTATAACTCGCGGTGGTGGTAATAACGATAACAAACGTGAAACAACGCGGTATTGCGAGCGTGCCCGCGGTTTTCAGTGCGTTCGCGCTTTTCCACGAACGGACGGATGGATGGAACGGTCGATGCTCAGCTTGGCGCATTCCCGTTTCGCCTTAATCGAGATATAATTGTGCTCATTCGCCGAACGCAGTTTAGTTGGAGCTCTTTATAGAGCCCCATAGTTACCGTGTCATTTAATAAGCGAAGGGGAAGTGACTATCGACGTCCATTGAAGTTAATCTGCCGTTCGCAACAGTGTGCGCCTCAATATACATAGAATAGAATTTTCTTTTAACGATTCACCGACGATATATACGTAGTATAGCGGAATAGTTAACTGGCGATCTAAAACAGGTGGCTTATTAGCTTTCGCATCGTGACGAGGAGAATTGTATTAATAAAAACGAAAATGTTGATAAAAATATTGAGATCAGTTAAGCGGACAGACGATTATATTTTATTGTTCCATTATATTTTATAATATTATTAATTGTTTTGCCTTCCCTAAACAATTTAATATAATTATCAATATAACTTTCAATCAAATCTTACGATAATTTAGCTATTACCTAATTGTCATTAGTGACATGTATTGAATGCAACAAAAATTTCGACAAAATATCTGTGATGGAAATTAGTCAACATCTGTTTATATCAAGGCTAATAATAAGATTTAGGACCTTTTTCATCAACTTCTGCTTAAAATAATCGACGATTAACTCGCAGAAGTGTCAACAGCAGTTTAATGTATCAGAACGTCACTTCGCTCTTCTCCTGAAACAAATTGTGTGTAGTTCTCACGTTCAGCAATCGTGATGATTGAGTTAACTATCGATTAGCCTTAATTACAGTTGGTGAAAGAGGTTTTTATTGAAAATAAATTCTGTACATTTCTAAACAAGATAATACTTTCTTAACTGGAACGACTATCGTTCTACATGTGATAACAAGTGAGAAAAGGAATCATTATCATCAAATGATCGGTTTTTTTTTTTAAATAAATGTAATTAAAAGTGATCATTCAAGTTTCATTATTCAACGTCAGTTTTGATAACTTAATTTACAACGCTAAAAATGAGTCGATCATTATACATTGGCATTTTATGGAGCAATAGTGTCCGCAGACTAATATTTTAAATTGTATAATATATTGTATAATATATTGTATAATATATTTCAAAAAACTTCTTGACATAATATACTTCACCAACTCTCAATATTGCTTCTAGACGTTCAATAATATTTGTGCAATACCAATTCATTCAATTATTCAATAATATCTATTGATCGTCTAATAGAAGCCGCTTTAAGTAAAATTCTAAAAGACAACTCGGAGCAATATTACACAACAATTTAGATAGTAAAATATGACATAACAATTTTATATGGCTGCAGCAACCAATCTTTTCTTTCAGTGTACCTTATAAATTAAGTAACTAGACGTATATTAATTAGTGCAAGGAACAAATTTATCAATGTTAAGGTAACGCTGTCTCAAGTCTATTACAATGTTGAGAGAAACGTTGCGGAAGACGGAGACGACGACGACGGTGGCCGCGTGCGTGAACGCAACCCGCTCGCCCATTAGGAGGGTATTTCACGGCACGTCACGTTTTATGCCAGCCACGTGACTCCCCGTGACACTGCCAAGCCGAGCCGGTGCCAGGTCGAAGGTTACACGCGATTCGCCTCGAACCGCCTGGCCCGTCCGTCCGTCCGTCCGTCCGTCCGTCAGTCGGTTTACCATCCCGATCGACTTCATTTCGCGAGCATATGCTACTAAACGACCGGTCGGCGGTGCCTTTTGAGATTTTCCCGCCGAGAGAGCGCAAATATACATTCGGCGGTGGAATCACGCCGCCAGACTATAAAATTGTTTCTGGCGTATAGTAAACGCTAAAGCCCTTACACTTAAGCGGCCCCTAGATGACTAGATGAATATTATTGCACAATTTGATATTGCAAAATATTATTGAGTTCCGTTGAACCTCCAGAACGTTTGTTTTGAATTGTTTGAAAGAGAGGTACCTACATTATTGCACAAAATCATTGTACAATAGTAATGAGTATTTAAAGACTGCTTTAAGGGATTACCATACACATTGCGCAAGAAACAAAAATAATGCTTTATCATTTCAAGATAACTATTCAAAGTGTTAAAAATCATAGTCAAAGATAGCAAGCGTAACACGCCGGGATCATAACTGTGAATCAACTGTTCCGTCCGATCGTCAGGGTCACCGATCTCTTTTTGGAGAAACGACTCGCCGACGCTTGAGATTATTCCGACTCTCGCGTAATGAGCGTGACGAATTTGAGCGTGTCGAATCTCGCGACGTGGCGTGTCGGCACCGAGCTGATCCACCGAGCGTTCGAGGTCCGATTGTACATCGATTGTAAAGAATATAGTGCTTACTCAATCGGACGGCCCAGTGGACGTCACAGTTTTATATCCTATCAGAGACCAGCACGAACGTGATGCGCGATAGCCCCTAGAACGATATATTCTAATTTTGTTAAAGGAGTTTAGTAAATCGGTAGTAGTAAACGGATGAGAAACGCGAAAGGAGATAGGGAGAAGATCGAAGGAACTGTGACGCAGCGGGGATGCGTGCCGGCCTTTTAACGACTCATTTGCGTCTCCCGGGAATTTTACGAGCCGCCTGATCGATTATTTTATTTTATTTTATTTTATTTTCGACTCCCTCGCGCAACCGCGTTCTCGATCTCCCAATCCCCATCTTCCCCTTGCCCCGTTGTCGCTTGTCAGGAAGGAGGGAGGTTCCTCGCGTGGGGGGGGGGAGGGGAGGGGCGCAGGTATCTTGTTTTATCGGCGTATCGCGTTTCTTGCGCGATACCTCTAGATTTCGAGATCTACGGGCGCCCCGATCGGATTACGGGAAACGTTCTCGCCGCGGGAGCAGCCGGAAAATAAGAGCGAATGACCCAGGAGAGCTGCTGAGCAGAGAAGGACGTCGGTTCAGTCCTCATCCTCTTTCCCCATTCTCGTTCGAGAGAAGTCTCCAGCCATTTAATGTGGTGATTTACTATCACTCGAAAGACTAACTCTGACTCTTCGGACTAAGCGGACTCTCCTCTGAAAGCGAGATCCTCCTCTTTCGAGGAGTCATCAGATTTAATATCAACAAAGTTGGAAGATTATTTAATTCTAAATTTCGATCCACAGAGAGATCTTTATTTAAAATAGCTGGAGATATAATAAGAATCACGAAATAATATCCCCAATTTTGATTGGTGCCGCTGTTTTTCAGCAAACTAATATAACATGACTGTGAATACTACCACAGACATATCGTTTTTGCTGAAAAATGATATTGCCGATCTTGATATTATTTCGTGACTTTTGAGGATCTGTAGAAACAACATATTTTGCTTTATTTCATTTAGCATTAAAAAGAACAGGTGATGGATCATATAAAAATTGCAAAAAGAAGACCTTATCCACGTTTTTGCAACTTAATCTTTTATCGAATTATTAATGAATTCTAGAGTGTGTATGGCAGATGTAATTCTCCTACTTCCTTTTCTTTTCTTTTTTAAGAAGATTAATTTCGAAATAAAATAAATCATGTCTGTATATTTCTATCCGAATAATTCGAACGTGATATTTTATTCATTCGTTGCGTCAAATGACATCTTAACTTTATATGTCGACATCGTCGCGAGTTTCTATTTTCCTTCATTCGCGCTCGTTTGACAATTTTACAATTTCGCGCGGGAGTGGTACGGGTTTATAATACGTTGTATTTATAATATATTTCAAGCTTTATGACCGACCAGCGCCGCACTCGACGCACTCTCTCGTTCCCGTCAAACTTTACTTTGTGCGAGTCATCGCTTATGGAAATTGATGCGTCTCGATCTAATAAAATATTATATCACAGTGGAAATATAAGAGCAAAGATATCTACAAGAATATTCGTTGCTCTTTATAAAAATGAATTAATATCATAAACTCACGATGACACTCTGACGTAAGAATGACAAAATTTTATTGACGTAAAATGGACAGAAATTCATTTATACCATCATTTTTAATCCGAATCAATAACATTTAACATTTATTTTTTTACTTTACTGAGAAATTTACTGGTCACTAAATTTAAAGATTGCACACGAAGAAAAATGTTTGGAATTAACTGAAATTCTGTTGGCACATACTAGAATTCTAGTTGAGATAATCAGATATCAGACTTAACCAGAATTTAAATCATTTTCCATCAAAATTTCGTTAATTTAATCAAATATTTTTTTTCACATATATATATTAGGTGTTGGAATTAATTCGTAGCGTTTTACAAGAGATGGGAAGTACTTTCATTAATGTATTTTTTAATGCTCATGTGAAATAAATAACATTCTTTCATTAAAAAACGCTACGAATTAATTCCAACACCTAATACATTTAGTTTTATTACATACAAAACACAAGATTACACGTTTAGTTTCGTTACATGTAATTGTATTCAAGTTATATATTGAAGAGAGGATCCAAAAAATGATTAAAGCGTTTATTATTTATTTTTGTGTTAAACAATGTACTCATGATTATCTAATGGCGTCTCTTATTAGCATTACAATTTCATGACTGAATATTATTATGTTATACACATTTATACACTGAAAAAATTCCTAGTTGAAAATAGACGAACGAAAAAATTCTGATCATACCAATCAGAATTCTGGTTATCTTAACTCTAATTTGTCCATTTTTCAATTATAATTCCAATTAATATAATCAGACTCTTTTTCCAGTGATATATTTTCACATTGCAAACGCACAATCGAAATAATGAAAAGAAAGATATATCACAGGGCGAATTAAGAAAAGCACGTTTTAATCGTCCCGACGTATCAATGCTGTTTAATTTAATTATTAGCGATCGGGCAGTGCTATCGACTTCACTGGAGATTAATGTAATGACGACTCACACGGACGAGCGATCCATCATCAGTCGCGATCGTGCGGCCCCGGCGCGAGATTTTTGTTTCCAATGCCACGAGTCATCTTGCGAGTCTGGAGCCGTCGAAGATTATGCACGGATGGCAAACGCGAATAAGGTGTGCAGCTCGTAAGGATACTTGCTCTGTCCAGAAACCCGCGAGTATTACTCGAGCGTCCATTGCCATTGGCGCGAACGCTTTGCTCTCGCGTGCGTTATTACGTAGTTAGCTCTATCCACGGCGCGAACCATAAATCACGAGGTACGATCCTCGGCGCTAACGGTGCTTCGAAAAATTGCGCGGACGTGCGCGCGACCGGTTGCGCGACCCACGAAAAATCGTTACTTCGAACTCATCAGCGATCGCCCGGTATAACACGTGAGAACGGTGACTCTAATTGCGCAAATTACGTGCCTTTGTGCGACCGCCACGGATTATTAATATTCTCGTAATTATGTATTGCGTCTATATATTGCGGACGAGTACTCTCGCCGCGAAGGACGCATCCATTAACCGAAAATACCGAGAAACCAGCGGCTCTAATGCCAGAGAAAACGTCCTCACGCATGGAAAAAATTATTTTGTTCAATAAATTCTATCTATAAAATTTAGTTAGATACAAATCTCGAGAAAAATTTTGTTGGACTTGAAAATAATTACCTAGGATATTTAAGCATAATGAACAATGCTGCAGAAAGTTTTGACATTCCGGTAATCAGAGCGTCTATAATAATTATTTTGATGATCCAAAATAAAGTTATTTTCAGATCTGTATCTAGCTTTTTTAGATATTTCGACAAAGCCATCTTTTTTGTGTGCTGACGTGAACTTTTCCAAGCAAATCTCTCTCTCTCTCTCTCTCTCTCTCTCTCTCTCTCTCTTTTTCTCTCTCCAGAGGATGGAGTTACCGCGAAAAAAAATAAGAGGCAAGTTTACGCCACTGTCAGTGCGCGCTAGTTGTATGCAAATAGGACGGGATAAAAATTGATCAACGTCAGCCACCCGATGAATCTCCGAAGCCAATCAGCGTGTCTCATTAACCCCCGCCCCCGTCGAACAGTGCCCGTCAATTTGGAGGCGAGGCATCCTGCTGCTCCGGGTATTCCGGGTACGAGCGAGCGGAACGGCCTAGCGGAGCGCCGTCTGCGCGGCGTGTCGCAGAGCGTGAGAATCACTGCATCCCAATTGATCCTAGGGTCAATGAAGCTGTTGAATGATGACCACTGACAGGTGCATTCACAGGATTGCGCATAATACCGCGCAAGAGTTGCCTACGAGTTTTCAGCCGTGTCTGCCTGCCTGCCTGTCCGTTCCCTCCACACTCGCCTTCTCTCTTCTCTATTACCCTCTCCGGCTCGTCGTCCTCGCACCGTCTCCTTCCGCCTCCTTCTTTCCCTCTTCCCAGGGCACCCTCTCCATCAGAGAGTACCTGCCTCCATCGTCCACGACGTGCAGGAGAAAACGAGCGAGCGCATATGTACGCCCGCATTATCCGTACAGCCGCGCCGCGATCGCTAATTGTCCATAGAAATCGAAACTGCGTTCCTGCAAGTCACGCTTGCGGCTTGCCCGTCCTCTGTCCTGCCCGCCTGACTCATCTTTTGTTCGTAGGAGATTCTCAACCCTTCCATCTCCGCGTCATTCCGAATCGGTGATGCGAAGGTTCCGCTCGATCGACAAATCGCACGTCTGTCTCTATCGCGTCGGGCACTCGTAATTGATTTATCAGCGCCTTGGCCAGTGCCGAGCGTATACTCATACGTGGTGCGCTGCCCCTTTATATTCCAGCCCGTTAAAGGCGCTAACTTAACGAGCAGCCACCCCTCGCACGGAGTACCGACGTGCCCATCCTATGCCCATGCCAGCGCGGCGCGAACGCGATGGAAACGTGCAAACGTGCAAACGTGCAAACGTGCAAACGTGCAAACGTGCGCGCGCTTAAAGCTTAAGTGGTACAAAGCTGTCCGCGATTGACGCTACGTTCGCACCCGCCGGGCGTTCGCGCACCGGTAAATGCAGCCGATTCATCATGGAATCATTCGCGTCGGGGGAATTCATTTATATTAATGAATGACTTATTAATCACGGCCCGGCACGACGAGAGCCGGCTGTGCGCGATGCGGCCGGGTCGGCCATAGCCTCCGCGGAATATCAATTATTGTTCTCGCGGCCCGGAGAGTTCCAACGATTCCGAGGGGAGATGATGCCGAGAATCGGTCACGCGTTCAAATCATCAACAATTCCGATCCAATCTGCAGTTTAAGTATACGACCAAAAAAAAATCGCTATCAGTAAAATGACATAAATAACGTCGTGTAATAAGTGTTAAAAATTAGGTATGTGAAATTGATTTATACTTTAGACTGTCTCGCAAATTTGATTTGACAGCTTCCTCTCCTCGAGTCCCGTTGCAACAATATTCGTGACGCCGAGATATGATACCGCGAAACGACGTGGGCATCGCTCAAGACGAAGTAGAGATAACAAGAATTCTTTTTCAAGCCGTATTATATATCAGGTACAAGGATCTTCGCAGGATTTAACTACATGACCCTGCCACGGACTTAGAGACGCAAAATGCGTCTGTCTGTCTATCGACGGCTTCGACATCGGTTCATCGAGGTTGATTAACTCCCGATACAGCGTGAGAAATCGACTCAAGACCAGATGCTCGTCGTAATGTGATACATGTACACGCCAGGCTGTACCAGCGCGCTTTTCCACTTCCGAGAGTGCAAACTCCAAGACGTAAACTCGCGCGGAAATGTTGCCGGGCCAGGCCGGGCCGGGCCGGGCCGGGCCGGGCTGGTGGTCATAAATTGTTGCCGGACCGGCTCGTATATAAATTTCGGCATATCAATAAATGTCGGTTAAATGTCGCCTTGTAATAGCCGTCACCTAACGCTCGATCGATCGAGCTTCAAGGACAAGCGATTTATGATACCATAATATCCTTGCGTGGGACAGCCTTGGATGAAGTACAGACGAATCCTTCTTCCTCGAGAGATAAAAGGAGGACTCTCCATGCAGGCTCTCCTTACGAGCAGCTGTCGGCCCGTTGATGACGAGAGAGCGAGAAAGATGTTTTCGATCGCACAGCCGTCGCGGTGGTCGAATTGTAATGGACCGCAATTATCCGTACGTCCATTCACGTTGCCTCGGTCTAAAGAGACCTCATTATGCGCACCGCTCCTGGCAGCAGAGCGAGAAAAGGGTTGCCATGAATTACTACTCGGCGCGCAAGGGGTTGACCGCTTTATACAACCGGGAGCTGATTAACGGTGCCCCGGGACACTAACGATCTCGCGTTACCGAGATATAAATGATGATATTAACAATCTTATAAATCGCATCGTGGGAGTCGGTCGAAGGTGAAACGCCGTTACTGGCTGGAGTAATTAAGATCTTAATTAGGTATTCATTCCCGTATGTGAGCGCGGCTCAATCTTCTATTCCCTCGCCCGACCGGCCTGCCTGTCCATTTGCCTTAAACACATCGACATCGATGACACGGTAAAAGTTTCATAAATCTGTATGATCATCTCGACGCGGGATAAATTGCGTTCGCATCGGATACGTAAATTTCTTTATAGTAATTCAATTACTGTTTTGCTGGGAGTATAATTTCATCGAGAATCCTATGTCCTTTTTTTTTCGCTGTTCTCAATTTGATGTCAGAAACATTTGATGTCGACAGTATTTTGAAGATGTCAAAGTATTAGCGTTTTGACGATTCGTGTACATTGCGTTGATTGCATTAACCTTTCTGCGAATTTATTGAATCCAGACGAAGTGAATCCGCATGGAGATCGGGGTGCGATTTTTATTTCTCCGTTTGGGAATTTCGTGAGGAATTTCAACGATCCGATTGTCCGGTTAACAATGCGAGACGGGACTGAGCGCCATAATTCCGTGGACTGGGCGCCGAAACGTCGGGGTAATTAAAATATTTAGACGGGCGCGAGGATAGCACGAGTACGTGAAAGCCCGTGAGGCTGCTCGTAGTGGGCCGGACAATAAAGTACGAGCCGGAATGCCACTCGATCGTATCACCGCGACTTTTATGCTTCCTTATGTCGACCACCACGGTGGCTGCGCGGAACGTCATGGCGCTCGACGTCTCGTAAACAAGCCAATTCGAGTCCGGCAATCGGCTTTATTCGTGCGGGATAGAGACACTTTAGGGGTAATGCGATACCCAGGGGCTCGGAATAAAATCAAGATCAATGTCCGTCTCTCAGGAATTTGAATAGCAGGGGGTGCTAGTCGCGTAAACGAGGAAGCGGGATATTGCGGAGATGTTTTATGTGCGTCGAAAATGGAATGAAACATTTACACACATACAGCTGATATATAAATATTATAAATCCAAAGGAGTCACTATATCCAAATGGATTTCAATCGAATCATGTTGGAATACTCCAAGTGAAACGAAACACATAGCAATAATCTTTTTATACATGTATAATATTGATATATACAGAGGCTAGACAAAATAATGTGAATACGTGAGAAATATATCACTTGTATTATAAGAAATTAGCCTATTATTTATCTTTAATACAGATTATATTTATATCCGTATTGGAATAGCCGTACATCCATGCTTGAATAATGTAGCAACTGCTAGTGCAATGTTACATCGTTCTTTAGCAGAACACATATCTTCTAGTAAAATAAATATATGTATGTATACACATACACATATATATACATGCATACAGGAGATGGACAGAATAATATAAACATCTACAAAGTACATTATTCATTTTACTACTTGTGTGTTATTACTAAAAGGTTGACTCATTATTTACTTTTAATATACATTCTATCCTTGTTAGAATAATATCCTTGACTGAATGTTTCTTTAATTCGGAGATAGCCCATTTATAAAAATCTATAAAAATCTTTTTGCCCGTAATAAGCGCTACCTGTATTTCTATACGATAACTTACCGAATACGTCACGTATAATAGCGTTAGCGAATGGCCGAGGAGAACATGAGAAAAGTGACATACGCGCTGCCGGAGGCGTGGCCGCGTGTGTGAATTTGATGTTTGAGTTCCTCGTACGAGCACCTGGTCGTTACCTCCGTCCGTCTCATCGGCCACGCTTGACTGACAGCTCCAAAGGATAAAACGTACATAAACACAGATACGGCGCGACTCGCGCAACCTCGCGTAGCGTGCAATTCATCTCCTCCACGCGAATAATCACTAGCGCGCCGATGAAATTCAATTTCCGTCACTTCCGTGGAAGACGCGTATTCTGAATCGCGTTCATTAGGCACGTCGTTCCCAACCCCTTGTCCGTCGCGTGACGGGGCAGAAGATAAGGAGGAGGTAGGGGTGCGATGCTGCCTGATGTTAATAAAAGGATACATTGACGCTCGCGCTATCAGATCGCTGGGAAAAGGGCACGCATTGCTTCTCGGAACGCGCCATGTCTCTTTAACGCTTCGGATAGATGGGAGAAGATAAAAGAGAATGATGTTACCCTAATTATCAAAGTTAGGAGTCTCTTCCTAATAACACAGTTGCTAACGGTCTTTTCAATCGAATTTATATTGTTAGTTTTATCATAATAATAAAAGGAATATTCAAAACACACATGAGAAATATTATATATTAGAAATAAAATAATTATAAATAAAGATTAAACATAACGTACAATGAATACAAATAAGATAATAGACATATATAATATGTCTTTTTTATTTCTAATATTTAATATTTACATTCCTGTTCCCAATATTTCTTCTATTATACAGAACCATACTTATTATATAGCGATATATAATAATATTTAATTTTGTAAATTAATACGTAAAATCTTTTTAAACCTCTTTCCTTGATATTATATATTGAAATCTAAAAATAAATGAAAATTTTTTGAAATTTCCAAGAGAGTTAAAACATTTTTCGTAAAAATCTATCATCTTCTTGGACGTTTTAAATAATATTTATCTGGAAGATGTTATCGCCTCATCCTTGTAAACCGATGTATTCATATAAATGCGTTGAAAAGAAAGGCGTCAAAGTTTATTCGCATTCCACGTCGGTGTAATTTCAACGACCCTCGTCACTTGCCGAGGAAAACGAGAAAGACAGCAAAAGGAGGGAGGAAAGGAGGGGGTTGAGGGGAAGTGATGCGTTAGGGAGACTAGATGAGGCAAGCTCGGCTGTGATTCGCAAGTAGCGATTATCGGGGCAACGCGAAGAGTCGTTAATTATCGTCGGCTCTCGCTCCTCTCCGTGGCCGTCGCGAGGTCTCGCTTTTAATTGCGCCACGACCCATTTCACCGACAGGTGTTTAGAGCTGTAATGGGCAATCGAGCCAATGGAGTCGGACTTACGAGCTGCGAGAAGTGCGCGATAACCGCCCTGAAGAGGCCGGTCGGAAGAATGCGAGAGCGCGCAAGCTCTGCGAGCGGACTCTCCTCGAACGCAAGAACCTGTAATGAGATATAACTGTTTCGACGTCGTGAAATCTGTTATTGTTTATTAAGAATTGCTTTTTGCGAGTGCTACGTGCGCGAGCACGTACTGGCCGCTGGTTAATGGAGAAAGAGAATTGAACGTCCATGCGGCTTGGTATTCGTAGACTTGGCGATTAAGACCCGCGTAGAGCGTTCCCATGTTTGAGACTTCCGTCGTATTCAAGCGGCATTGCTTCTCGTTTCATAGCATGTAGTTAAATACGTCTTATACAATCTTAGAAAAAAATTTCAAGCTTGATTTAATGTACCTATCTAAATAGTAAGACTAAAGAATTTTAAGAGAGAAAATGACAAATATGAATAACAGTGCTGTAATTGATAGATGAAAATTAAATACATTTTATTAAGTAAGTAAAAATATAGAATCATTTAATATAGAATGTTTCGACTCTTCTTAGAGTCATATATAGAATCTTCAGCTTATAATTAGTGATTCAATTTAAAGTGTTATTACCCTAATTTTTACAGAAAATCTTTGTAGTGTACAGTTTAATTTACTTGCTATTTTTAACTTTCATTATACACAGACACTCGACGCGGCTCCTGATTTAAATGTTATATGTACATAATAATGAATAACAATCAGTTTGTTTTGAAAATGCGTTCTTTTGCAATTTTGACGAGGACCGATGTACCACGAGCGAATTGATCTGAGCATCGGGGTCGCGCGTGGATGTGCGATCTTTTGAACAAAGCCGCGCCGGAGATTATCTCCATTATCTTGCTCTATCGCGCACGATCCTAAGATCTCACCCCAAGATACGATCGCGAGCACAAGCGATCGAGCAGAGGAGGGCAGGATCCAACCATTCCATTACGATCTTACAGGTCGTGCTATATTCTCCTCTGTGCCTTCTTCTTATAAACAGTACTGCTCTCCACATCGCGATCCTCGCGGATTGTGCTCGACGATTGAACGTTTGATTACAGGTCATCCTGGACCCAAAGCGTAAATTTTAGACGGTTGTATAATCTCGATTGCGGTACTAGATATAAGATTCTATAAATTATAAGTAAAAAGACTTTGAACCTTCCTTTATCAGTCGCCATAGAGGATTTACTTGCATTATGTACTTCAAATAGGACGCTATAAAACTTTGGTAGTTTTCATAACTATACAGTTAGTAACTTTTTTTATATTTACCAATTTTTGCATGATAATAAAGTATTATAATAGTCGAATAATATTCGAAAATTTAACATCTTGGTTTTTATCATCTCCAAATCTCAATTGTATTCATTGTTTAATATTGATTTTATTTTCACTTGTATAAAACGAGGTGCTTTGAATTATTACTTTTGATTTTAAGTAAAATAATATTTATACGCTGAACCGTGGAATCGTGGTTCGCAAGTCCGCATAATATCATGACTAAAGAGCGTGCTCTCGAATCGTCGATGGGAGGATTTAGCCGATTCGCCGTCATGCATCAGTGTATCGGCGCGTCGTCGAGGTCCGCGATATCTGCTTGGCGATCTCCTGACGATTTGTCAGCGCTCAACTGGCCGTGTACCCGCCTTATCAAATATATATCGGACACCGCTTCCACCGTCTGTTTACTGCGGTGAACTTTCGTATGCACGTGTACGTGGCCGATCGGATTACCGGCGAGCGATACACCGAGGAATCGCCGATTTATTTCCCTTTGATTGATTCGAATCTTGACTCATTTTTTCAGTGTATGTTGCGTTGACTCTAATCCGGATCGTAATAATCTCTTATCCTTTATACAAAGAGTTAAGAGTGGAATTAGGATAATATTCTAACAAGTTATAAAACAAACTTTATTTCATACTCTCTAAATTTCTTGGAGTAAAAAATTTCACTCGAAAATGGATGATTACTGTTGAAGTGACTTTTCATTCATGTGAAGTGAGTTTCTTTACGTTGTAAATTTTTCACTCGTAATTAAAATGATTGGTGTTCTTCTCCAATTAAAAGAAACATTCACTGTTTCAAAAATTTAGAAAGTAGATTGTTAGAATAATCTGCATAAATAAATTTTAAATTTTTGTCGCTGTATAATGATATCATCTAACAAAATAGATTCTTGCATTCATGCGTTACGGAAAGCTCATTAGATTCCAAATTTTTTTCGTAATATTAAAATCAGTATCTGAACAGAGCATGCTATCTAAAATTTCAAGAACAAGGTGCAGCTTCTATCATATATTTGTCACGCGATTAGGCTTCTGATATTAGAACTACGTTTTACTATTTATATAGTTAGTCGTTACGCGTTAATCACATTACGGTCCGAAATAATTTCGAGACTACACAATAAATATTCTCGTGTCAACCGGTTCTCGTTATCTCAACTGATGTTCCCGATGTGGAGCTCTTCGATTATAAAAGATTCGAAGCGGTAAACTACGATATTAGCTTCTTGAGGCCGCGGATGAAGTGGTATCCCTTGTAAGCCTAATTTTCTTCGGAAGGCATCTCATTTGAAATTCAATACGGAAAAAAGGTCAGACTAATATTTTTCGAGAAGATACGGACCTGTTTCTGTTAGATCGCATTACAATTCGTTTGAGAAATTTCAAAATCGTAGCTGAAAGTGTGTGATCTCTCTCTCTCTCTCTCTCTCTAAAAACTTAAAACTTATATTTTAAAATGCACTTCTAAAGGAGCGATTTAATCGTTATATATTTAAAATAAATTCAAGTAAAGATCCATCGGAAAGTCTGCTTCATAAAAGATTGATTAAAATAAAAATTTAGTTTCAATAAGAAATAGGAATCGATCTCATATGGAGTCCTATTGACATTTTCCAGGTTACGTCGTGTTCGGATCCCAGATAACGAATTCTTAGATTAAAAGCTTGGCGCGTCTAGCGTCTCGATAAAACGAGAGAGTGCTACGCTACGGCAGAGCGCCGTCTTTTAAATACTAGTAATAGCGCTTAATACATCGCCGACAGATAACAATCACTGGAAAAACGACGATACGCGTCTTCGGAGTTTTACCTGGCTTTATCTCGCTAGGACCGTACAAACGATCGCGAGAGGAATCGGGCGTAGAAGAGCTCATTCCCTCGGGCCCTTCTTCTCCCTGGACAGATTCGTCTCGCGTGCGAGTCGCGAGATCGATTTCTTAGATGCGCCCCGGCGACGCGCCGAAAGGAAGTTCGTGAGATACACAGCCGGGACGCGATCGAGCCTTGATCTTGAAACCAAAGGAAGTGAGAGGGAGGAGTATTGCCTGATATTTCACGGCATATAAATTGTGACTCGGCTCTCATCTCCGTCCGCGTGATTTCCTTCTTAGCACAGAATATCGGAAATCGATCTTGACCTTTTGAGATTTATCGCCCGAGTCTCACGGCGAGCCGGAGCGACTATTTACAGTTTCACGCGAATGCTGTACCCTTCTCTCCTCCACGGCAATTCTCTCGCCATTAACGTTCGCGACAAAGCGTTCGCCAAAATCGGAGCAGTCGGTAAAGTCTCACTATCGATCGTTCGGCGGCGAGATATACACGTCTGACTATCATTTCCGTCGCGGCGGAAAGGAGAGTGACTGAGCTGTGCGTGAATGGAGAACGACGACGATAACGGTGAATAGTCGTGTCACTCGCGAAGAACGATAACACCGCGGCACAATGGACCCCAAGCCGCGGTAAATTATCGCGTACGTTCCGCGTTAGTGCCGGCCGCGTTCGAGGAATCGCTCGTCGCAGCCCGTAATTTTCGATGTAATAAAGAAACGCATATATGGAGATTCCATTACCAGGCTCAGCTGTTTCAGGGTCGCGGTGCATTAAACAAATTTATACGGCACCTGACTGTCATAAAAGACACGCGGCATGCTGAGGCGCGCGTCATCGCAACACCGTGCTTTCGCCGCCGTTAAACGTGCGCAACAGGCAAGATCGTCTTCATAAGACGAACTCGCGTCGTCGATCGGCGGAAAAGAGGTGAAAAATAAACGGAGAGGGACGGGGAAGAGAGGAAGTTCGGTCGCGCGAATGAGCGACGTGGAGATCAATGCGACGGCAAGGCCCCGTCCTTAGACCCTCCCGAAGACGAAGGGTTATCGTAGAGACGCGAGAGAGTGCGGGCAGGTCACAGAGAGGTCAAGAGGCTGCCGGCACGCGGGGTTGACGGATAAACATAATGATTTAATGACCATTTCGTACGCGAACGACACGAAATTCTATGATCGCGGCGCCTAATGACACGGCACTTGCCACGAGGCTGCAATTATTTTGCGGCACGTTGGATACACGAGTGACGTCACCACGCGGTGTCTTCTCACGCCCTATGACCGACCGACCGATCGACCGACCGCGATGGGGAGAATACACTCTGCCTAGGAGCTCGTCCGTTAACACCCGCGTTGAGCGAGCTTTTCTGCTATTTAAAAAATATCGGGGTGGATTAACACCACGTGCGGGGTATTATTTAATTTTCACCGTATTGGTGTTGATATAAAGTACTGTAAGTGTGGATTTAATACTGTACGGTTTAAAATTTATGATGTTAAGTGATCCATATCACATTGGTGTTTACATCGACACGGCGAGAATTACATTTAACAGTTGTGATGTTAAATCTACACCCATATTTTTTGGAATGTGTTTTAATTCAAGTTCCAATATTACTATTGAGATACGTATAAATTTTTCCCTGGATACAAAACACATTAAATTGATGATGTGTAATTTGTGATGTTGAATTTCCAGTGCACGATTGCGTTTCAAGTTCAACAAACCAAATCGACTGCAAGTTTATAGAACGAAAAAATGAATTTACAAATTTACATATGAACATTATTAAGCACCAAGAACTGCTTTGACTGAAAATAAGATTCCTTTTCTTAATCTAATCAGTCTAAGGTTCACTTATAATTGTTCAGATATATTATAAATTACGTGAGTTATCGTGTTGTCGAATCACTGTTCATGTATTATTACACTTTATTATTAATCTCAGACTTCCAGCGCAGAGTTTTTTTTATCAAACCGCGCTCGACTGGCAATCGCCAGCCGAGCGAAACTCACTCGAGCGTCGCGACAATGCGTGGCATCTCGGCACCGCTTCGATACGTCGGTTGCACGCTTTAGATAATCCTCGAAATGCGCCCGTGACCGCGGTCGACTTGCGCGAGGTTACGCTCCAGTCTCGACCCCTTCCAGGAGTCGGGGAACGATCCGCGATTCTTCTTGCGAAGGAGAATCTCAGTCGCGCCGGGAATCTCCGTTCCCGAATCACGTATCGAGATTCACTGAAGCTCGACCGGGCATTATCGCGCCCGCCGAAAGAACAGAACGTCTTTCGCATAGAAATTTTTACGACGTGGAACAGGCAACGCAATATCGTTAACAGATTAATCCCGATCGTAAATGCATGTAACTTTTATTCGTTTTCATTGTACGATCCGCGAATGAAATGCACATCTTTCGAATCGAGTCAACGGCGACCTACTACATTCTAAATCTGTAGCAATGAAATTTCACTGCATTAAATTAAAATTTCAATACAGGCATTAGTGGTAATTGCGCCAATGTTATTGCCAGTGAATTTTACTGCGAGATGGGAATGGAAAATCCATTCAATAATTAGAGTGAAAAATTTACTCCAAAAAGAAGTGAATTTGGAGGTTAAAATAATAACTGAATAACGTCATTCCAAATCCAGATAATAAAGGAGATAGATTTTGAATAGAGTATGCTATCAATCTATTAACCTTATTTTTAATTATTATTTTGTTTTTAATTATTTTATTCTGTCTCGTATATATTTATGTCATATGTGTCTCAAGATGCATCTCGCCTGTAACGACCATGACAAACGACAAACATGAGACAAACGGTGCGCTATGTCGCTAAATTTACTCCTTGTAATAACATTCAATGCATCTTGCAATGCATTATCAACTAATGCTTAAACCACTTCAATTAATCGAATTAAATAGTCTACTCCTTTATGTAAGAGTAGACAAACTGACTTCAAAGCAGTGAAAATCCGTACTTAAAGCAATGACTTTGCTACTCACTTTTGTTAGCAGTAGAATTTTCATCGCTACAGATTTAGAGTGTATAATACCGATTTTTATCGTATTACGCGATCCGGCAATTTTAATAAAATTAATTAACGCTCGGTGTTTAATGGTGTTTCAAAAAAAATTTCACATTGTGTGCATCTAGATCGTATCTAATATAAATCAAATTTTATTGTAGAAGTGCTTCAGTCATCCTTTATCAGAAGAGTATTTTAAGAATGTTGGGATATATTTAAATTGAGTGATATATATGTTAAGAGATATAAATATAAAGTTTTTGATAAAAAAATAATGTATAAAAAATTTAATTTATATTTAAAAATTTGTTTTATGATTAAAAGTATAAGTAAATTTTTATAAGGAATATGGGAGGGAGTGGAAATTTAAATAATTTTTACTTTTAGAATAAAAATAATATTTATAATAATTTAAATTTAAGTAATTAAATTTAGTAATTTATAAGAAAGTAATTATAAATTTTAGTGCCAGCAATAGCGGTTAGACTTTAAGTTATAAATAAATTTATTATTAATTAATATTAAAAAATTAAAATTAATAATATTTGTATATTAAAAATTTTATTTAAAGTGATTAATTATATGGTGAAATATGTAATGATTTAGATTTGAATAAAGGTATATATAAATTTTTTAGGATAAAAAAATTATTTGGGAAATTAGGATTAGATGCCCTATTATTATAATTAAATTTTAGATAATTAAAAATTAAATGTGAAACATTAAATTTAAATAATTTAGCGGTATGTTAAATAGTTAGAGGAATTTGTTTTATAATTGATAATCCACGCTAGAATATGCCTAGTTATATTTTTATGTATTGTTGTTTAAAAAATATTTTATTAGGATAGATAGGATTTCTTTTCTGTTGAATAATAAAAATCCCCGAGATATCAATGAGGAAATATGACGCAATCGTCAGAAGACGTCATGGAAGAGCATCATTGTCAAAGTCGATCATTTTGCAGATAATAAATTACGCCTTTGCTCAATAATTTCGATTTGTCTCAATCGTCGGAACGATTAGTCGCGGCGTCGCGTAGAAAAACACACCGCAATGACGCAAGATTTCTAAATCGAACGCGGAACTGTATAGATAAAATCGCAGATTTATCGCGAGCGCAGCTCGGTAGAAGATAAACGCGCGATCACGAAGACTGTGTCCACGCGATGCTGCTGGACGGTGATAAATAGTCGACGTTCTGGCAGAAGTCAGCAAACATAAAGCTTGATTTCAATATGAATGAACCAGCGATTTTAAAGCTGTTTAGAAATGAGATATGTTGGTGCAAACATATTTTAAAGTCTTGAAACTGCCACGTGATGTTTTAATCACGATTCTTCAATTACTTCAAAATCGATGGTGTCTCCACAAAAATGTTAAAACAAGTTATATCCTTATAAAAATTCTGTAATATGATAAAATTAAATGTGCGCTCATTAGTACATAATTTTTACATGAAATCTTCTTGTCCTAATGTAATAATATAATATCCACAATTTTTTCTTCTAACAAAGACTGTATGCAATATCATGTGTATACAGAACGTAGTGTTCTTTGATTCAAAAATCGAAGCGATTCGAAAAGCTGTCCCTTGTGATATATCGATTGATTTGAAAAAAGAAATCATCGTTAATTTGGAAAGGAAATTTCACTGATATAATCGAGTTTCGACAACCGTTAATCCCTACCAGCTTTTGTAGATTTACGATTGATTGCGCGATAGACGGTTGTTCGTCGTAAAATATCGTATTTAAGAATATAAATTAGTAAAAACGGATATTTTGTCAATATCATAATGTATATAATTGACCTATAATAAAATGTAATTATGCGACCGGCATATCTCGCCATTGAGTGTCTTAACGCTCGCGGCATATTTATGGGCTCGATCTTTTTAAGATTCCAACAGAGACTCATCGAGTCCGCTTGATAATGCTAGGAAATTGATCTTAGAAATCGACGAAACTCACGTTTAATCGACACTCGTATGAGCATAACGCATCAGGGTCGTCGCCGTGGGCGTTCCAATCGTCACAAATTACGACATTCGCCTCATCTCTTTAATTCTTCCTTTCTTGATCTCTCGTCGAATGGCCTTCCTTCGGTCACGAGTACGACGTTGAAAAGAACACTCGTCCTCGCTACTCTAGGCTAGAGTGAAAACATACATCTTTTCGGCGCTTCTCTTTCCTTCTCGTTCAAATACTTGGAGACTAGAAATCGCCTCCTAGAAATCGTCTTCGGGAGGAGGCAAAACGATTGGAAGAACAAGAAACGCTTGCCGCGGTGTGTAACTAAAAATTATACGTCTCATGTGTGACGATAATTATAACATTAATCATGATCAACTCGCTCGTAATGTGTTCGTTACAACGAATAGATTGACAGTCGCGCGGCATCTGTATGATGAGAAAGCTACGTAAAAATCACCGAGTAATGCCGGGGGAGAGCGGATAGATAATAACCGGAGCTCCGGACATACGCGTGTGTAAAAGATATTAACATTTCAGAATCGACGTTGCTACAAATATTCGTTTTTTTAACCTCAATTAATCTTTAATTTAATTCAATCCATTTTTAGATCAGATATTAAAGCTCCTTCAAGCTTTAAAGAGTCCGCAATGAAGTACATTTGATTATTTCAATTTTATATCTTATATCTAATTATATTTTTTTACGTTTTTTAAATTTTGAATAAAAGATTAGTAATAATCGAAGCGAAAAGCTATTTGGCAATGATAGCGTTAAAATTCGCCGATCGCGCTATTAAGAGATGCTGGGAGGTAGCTTGAGTGTTCACGGACGTATACTCCAATTCCAGTTTCATCGAATTATCATAATGATCTCCGAAGCGATCGTGAAATCGAGGTCGATTTCTAATTCCCTGCTTGCGATTGGTGCTCGCAGTCGTTTCCATAAATTCGGCGATTTACGCACGATTGCTCGGATTTTTACGATCTAACCAGATTTCGGCAAACGCTTGTGGCAGGAAGCCTTGAGAAACGCTAGGAGCACTCATCGCGATTCGTTCGAATTTTACTAATCGTAAGAAAAGAATTCGAGCGACACGCAAATCTTTATACAACATGCATATTTAATGTTTGTATAAACAAATGGAAAGAATTTTAGCTTTTGAAATCAGAGAATAAAATATAAAATATCTGTCGTTCAAATAATTATAAACGGTAGTGTACTTACTCATGTCGGTAAAAGACTCGATAAAAGATATATTAACTCAGTCTCTAAATCTGAATCAGTGGATAATCACTGATATCAGTGCCAAGTATGCCACTGGGTAATTAGTGACTATCCACTGATTTAGAGAGCATTAGGCACTGTAACAATGCAAGAATGTCTTCGCTTCGATTAAAAATTATAAAGATAAAAGAAATATTACTGTCGAAATAATATAGATATCAAACATTTTGACAATAAATCGAGAAAAGAATGAACTCTATATCTTTCTCTATATACATATTTGATATAAATTTTACATTTTTCATAGCTCTTATATAATTTGACTAAAAAAAAAGATTTTTTTATTTTAAGAAACCTGTTTTTTATTTGATATTTTTTTTCGTAATAAAAAAACCTGTTTTTTTATCTGTATAGTCTACAGATATTATCTTCATTCATAAATTTTCAAAAGAAATTCTATATGAAAAGAACGGTTTTGCTGAAATATCTAAAAATTTAACTAGATACAAATTTAGAAATAATTTTAAACCATCAAATAATTACGTAGAACGTTCAAACTAATTATTAAAATATTTTTTGCAATATTTTCGCTTTAGTGTCCTACATAATTATTTTTGTCTTTCAATAAAATTATTTGCAGCTATATTTAGCTAATTTTTTACATATTTCGACAAAATCGTACTTTCCGTGTAACGATTAATCAATAAATTACTATAAACAAACAATTGTTTGAACAACTAATTATGCCTTTTCTATGCACCAGATGATTAGAGCTGGTGATTTCGAAGGTTTCAATATTCGAGCTTCGCGAAATATCGATATTAAAATCTTAAAAACTTTGAAAAATTAAAATTATAATCTATTATTAAAAAAAATATATAAATATATTTATTATACAAATATATATTACAAACATGTTTTTATTTTTTTCGCACAAAAATTTTTCGAAATTTCAAAGACACTTTAAACTTTGAAAATTCGGAGTTAACTTCCAAGCTTCGGATCTTCAAAGTTGTTAAAAGTAACAATCCTAATACATATACATATATATGTATGTATATATACATTCCTTAAATACTTCCGCGGAATACAACCTTAATAACCAAGATCAGAAAATTCTATATATATCATCCAGACAAACGTACCAGCTTGAGATGGACGTGTGACACAAGTGGTCGAGTCACGAGTAACCGGAAGTGCCAACAAGGCATCTTGGGATCGTAGTCAAGTAAATCTCTCTTTCTCTTCGCCTCACTTACAACTCAAGTTTAATTACTTTGCTAATGTTATTCACCGCGGGTTATCTTAATTGCCGTATAATATCATCTTATCACATTGCCTTCCGCTCGTGCAATCAAGAAGATGTGAACGAACCAGCGAAACTCATATAAGATTCCGTAATAGATCCGTACAATTTTCCCCGCGTTCCGACAATAAACGCAAATATGGCAGTGTACATCTCACAAATTTTCTTCACGACACAAAACATCAGACGCGGTCCGACAGATACTTTCAATCGACGTCTCACGGCCTCGTAATATATTTTACCATGCGTATCCTTTGATGTGGAATTTTTCGCAGATAGGAAAGGACAAAAGTGCCTGGTAATACTTGGTCGGCAGGTACGAAAATAGAATGATACGCGTCGATTGCATTGCGATCGTGTTCGATCTTCGTGCTCGGTGCAGTGATCGTGCGCTTTGCTCGCATGCACTCGCACGCGGACGCGGACGAGCGTATCGACGAGCGGCCACGACTTGCCATTCGGCAATACGCGCGCGATGAAAAGTCGTTACATCTTTCACGCGGCGCGGTGCGGACGGAATCAACCGGCCCTTAACATGTAATTCGAAGTGTTAACGTTATTATAACGTCGGTTCCCAGCCCCGTCCCGATGATTATGCGGTTAAAGCGTGCCGAGGCCCATAGAGCTCGCCGGGCTACAAAGCGGCTGACTTGTAAAGGATGTAGTGCCGTACGTCCGTTAATAGCTGACATCGTGAATGGCGGGAATTTCATGCCTTTCCCGTCGCGACAGGTTCCTATCCACCTCTCCGGTTTTCTTTCGCTCGTTCCGTGTCATAATGAACGAGACATCTGTATCCACGGCCAGGAACGCGGCCTAGGTTCGCACTAACGCGATCGCGACTCCGATTCCTCTCCTGCGCAAAAAGGTTAACGACACCACCACGCCACCTCGGCCACCTCGGCCACTCACTCGCGTTTGCGTTGCCTAACAGGATTAGAATATAACGACGGCGATCTATTATACGGTTCATTGTTGCGTCCGTAACAGCTCGAAGATTACAATCTTTTGTCATATTTTGACACTCGAACGATGTTGCGCTCTTTCAGAATCTATTTGACGATTGCAACGTCTTCATTCTGGAATCTTGGCTTCAAACATTTGCAACAGAGAATTTATCATCATGTGGAAAGAATTTTATATTTTAACGCTAATTACAAGACAGATAATAAATTTCTTATATTCTTAACTATAAAAAGTTATAGTAAAGAGATAAATGAGAACGATATTGTAAAATTATACAATTATCTTTTTATGAAACTAACTCTTCACCACAGTTTGAAAAAAAAAAAACTTCATTTAATTGAAATCTCCATTGTTATGTTGATCAAAATATTCCGAATATTTACAATGTTTTTGTGTCTTCCTGATCTATTGGCAACCTAACACGTATTTGCCTCGGTATACGCCCGTGCACGTAAGCACGGCGCTGGTGAATCGCTGCAACACATTCCCCGAGTACGCCGGTAAATACAGCCGAGGGGGTTTTCCGTTTAGCCGATGATTTACGGCGTGAACGTGTCTCGGAAGGTGTCGATCGCATAATGGCGAGTCCTGTCGCCGTCGATCGTCGGCCGATACGGGTAATCACGGGGTGGCATCTACCTGGCCGCGATCATAACGATAATGGTCGCTTCGCGGGGAAGACTTCATCCTACACGCTGTCTGTACGAGCACTTGCCGTGCTCTCGTGCACCATCTCCTTCGGTCGCATTAACTCCACCTTCCCTCCCGTCCTCTTCTCCGCGTTTCCACGCTATCCCGACCGAACCGTCGCGTTACGCCGCTCTGGTCTGGTCGCTCTGGTTATTCGTTACCGTCGGTGGCCGCGACGCCACTTCTTACTGGGAGCCCCCAGATACATCACGCTCGACTGATCTCGCGCGCGTGCGATGGTTCCAATCGATCAAGAAGCGATTACGCTTTTTCGTCGCGAGAAATCGCGCGGTTCTTACCGAATAAGGAAAAAGTAAGGAAAAAGAGAACGTGAATTAATTGGATGTAGTAATCGTCGATCGATGGCAGCACGCCGCATTCGTGCGAGACAGTCGAGCTGCGACGTGGATCCGAGCATTCAGCTGATGCACGTCTGATATGATAAACGTCGTCGTCGTCGTCGTCGTCGTCGTCGTCGTGGTCGTCATAAGTGAAAGAATTACAAGCTCTGCAAAGAGTCAAATTGGTAAATTATTGTGTGTACGAAAGTGAGATCTCTGTCCGGTGTATTTACCGGCGTCGGTAAAACGCTCTGCTCCGGCGCTTCGAAAAATCACCAAAATTGACAGTAATTTGTGATGGTCGTAATTTCTGGTCTTCCTCTTCATTCACACTGCGCGCGATGGGACCCGACCGGTTACTATTATCATCACGCCACGCCGGGTGAGGTCGAGAGTCCATCCGCTGCACCTCGTGATCGGTATGGTGTTACAGCAATTTCTGTAATATTGCCCACGTTGTTGTACGTGAGTAACGTTGTCGTGAGCTCTCGAACTAACAATAAAGAATCCTTAAGGCGTCCCGCCGGGCGAGAGAGAGCCAGTGCAGCCCTAAGCGGTCAGCTTAAAGCTAACGAGCCCGTGGAGTTCGTCGGCATCAACTCGCTCGCCACAAGGTAACTTGTTTCCTCCAAATGCCGCTGACGATTTTCAACTCGATTGAACGCGAGCATCGCTCAACAAGCTCGACGGTGCAATCCACCATCGTCGCGCAAAAAAGGTCGCTCACTCCTATTCCATTTTTTTTATTTTTATTCCGCAGTGTTTTTGCTATCGTTTATTACAAGTACCCTTAGGGAGCGTTCAACTTTGTGTTTTTATTATCGTGCACACCATAGTTAAGTACACTGTACTTGAGTATAATGACTAGTAAGACACACATCGAACACGTAATAGATAAATTATCTATGTACTTATCATTTTCATATTTGCAGGATTAATTAAAACGTCGTCAATTACGGTGCACCATCTACGGTTTTCCATCATTTACCATCACGTTTCTTGCCTCGTCAATTTGTTACCGAATAGACTATCACTTCAATGGCTCAACCGTCAGCAAACAATCGACTTCTCTTCAACCAACTTCACTTTCGATCATCCTCAATGATCTCAAGATAATCACACGTCACTCATCATCGATTCTCAAAACTCTCACGTCGGCAAGATGAGCGTTAATTTGGGAAACACCTATAAACGTCGATCAGAAATTCTAGTGTCAAAGGTGAGCGATCGCAACGATCGTTCCGGTTTGGACGCACGTCCTGTTTCAAAAGCCCACAATGACAGCATTGCGGTCACATTTCACGCGGACTCTTGCCTACGCGTCACGACACCGAGAAATCATAGCTATTAATGTCACGGACGGTGAGGATGTTCCCGTATTTGTGCGCTCTGACTATATGTCATTGAGTAATCGACAGGCGGCTATTGAATAGTAAACGCCGCCGCATGAAACGGTTCCTGGCATCATCGTCACGTGGGAAACCATCGGGTGAAAGTCACAAAATCCTAACCGTGTATATTTCTTCGTTTCACGATTATTTATCGGTTAGTCGATCTCGTACGCCGATTTCGTATGCCCTCGACCGCGCTAGAATCGACCGAATTCTTGCCTTCCGTGGGTGTGGCGTCGACCGCGATCGGGGATCGGAACGATAAATTTTATTGAGACGATTCGTGGTAACCATCGGCTATCTTGAGATTCAGATGATTCAATAGCATATTGAACTTGATCTCGTATCCTGTTCCTCATCGGCTTGATAATCTATTGATCTATTGACCTTTATATTACAATGGTATTCCGATGGTACAGTGACTTAGTTAATATCGAATTAATATATAGAGAGTAACTTTGCATTATATACACATCTTGTTAAGTGAATTATTTAAATTACTATGTAGATAAACTGTTTAATATCATAAATGAAAAAAATCGTGATAGATATTACCTATACAATAATTACACATATCGTATAAATATCGTAATTTTTAGCGAAAGTATTTCTTGTAATTTAACTGATTTTTTTTTAATTACAAAATTATACAATTAATTAGGGGATTAATTAAACAAGAATTTGGTGTAGTAAACCGATCGAGCTGCTTTTAATCTCGACGAATCAAACGGTCGCTCAAATTTGTGTCATGAATAAACAGCTCAGCCCGTTTCTCCCCCGAAATGTTGCTTACCGCAGCCAGTCCATCGCCGCCGTAACTCAAGTTAGAAAACAACGCCCGTGAGCGTGTATGTATCCAGGTAGCGGTAAATTAGTAGCGTGGGGCCCCGAATTTCGGCCGCGGTAAAAGAAGGAAGGTCCCACGACGGGGGAGTCCCTGGATCGTCGTTGTAGCATCTCTTTCTCTTTCTCTGTTCCTCCTCGTTTCCTCTCCTTTTCTCCCTCGACTCCCTATCTCTTTCTTCTTCTCTCTGAACCCCACGGTGGGTCCACGCTGCTCCGGACGTCCCGCGGCGCGGCCCGGCACTCCTGATTAAAATTACTCTCTCGAGATCCGGCGAGATTTCCGCGGCGAAATTTATGAAATTGTCTCGGTTTATTGTTTTAAATGAGCTTGCGTTCCCGAAGAGATCAGCACCAGATAAGGAGTTCCCTGTAAATTCACGGGGCAGAACCAGACGCGGGTACGGACGGCGGTGAGGGCGGCTGACCCCCTAGAGCGGTACGATCGCGTCGTGAAAATCACCCGGAGCACCGAGACTAAATCAGAATTAAAATTAACCATCCCGCTAGTCCACCAAGTGGAAGTCTCGAGACGATCCTCCCAGGGGTCCCCTGCATCCAATGGGGACAATAGCGTTTGTTTTTTTTTCGTTAGGAATCGTCCTCTGTGGTGTCTTTCTTCGGACATTATCTCCTCACCCGCGTCTTCGCGAGCATGTTGAAATCGTGAAATATAGCGATGAGTAAGGTCGATAGAACGATCATACGTATGCTATAAATCTTAGAGCAATAATATTATATCTATAATTTTCTGTCATTGTATTGTTTTTTTAATCATATTTTGCTTTAAATATGCTACGTAAACATGCATAATAAAAATGAAAGGTATCAGCGCATAATAATGATAGTATAGTTGTCGCAATAGACGTAAATAAACTTAAATAGAAATTACTTTTTGAGTAAATTCAAATTGTTACATGTTATACATGTTGTGTTTTAAAAGTAAATTTTTAATGCTAGTAGAAATTGATAGAAATATTGATTACATTGCTGTATGATGTGATGCAAAAATATGACTATTAATTTATATGGAAAATTTAAAGTAATAAAATGTCTATTTATGTAATTATTAACTACGAATATAATCATCTTTTTATCTGTTTTAAAATATTTATAAACAGAGAGAGAAAGAGTGGAAAAGAAGATGCAAAAAGTAAAATATATATATATATAAATATATATGTGTGTGTGTGTGTGCGTGTGTGTAATATTTTAACCAATTATATCGACTTGCGTTATTCACCAAGAACCTACAGTGATGATCTCTAGATATTCCGCTTAACGTAGATGTGATGAAATCATGAAGGATGACGTTACCACGACGAGTGGCCTCTAAGCTGATCGGTATGCAACGAGAGAAAATTGTCTGGCGTAATTAGCCTTGATTCCACGTGGCTCACTAGCTCGATCCGTCCGTAATTAACCTTTTTTAATTAGAGTTAATATTAACTGCGTCGCGCGATATCGCTCGTTCGTCATCTACAAATGTGCGGACCGAAGCGTCATAATGCGGAGACAGTTATTGCCAATACATTACTAAATTAAATAACCCGGGCCGTTACGTACTCGCAATCCAGATAATTTCGTGAGTCTCCTGCGCGAATAATTTCTGTGGATCTCGTTAGTCCATTAAATGGAAAATTGTTTGGCCTGATCGGCCTTGATTCCGCACCATCTCGCACTCCGACCTGTTCTATAATTAATCTTGTAGTTAACCTTTGGAAATTACATTTTCGATGTATTTGCGCTTTCGTACACGAGATCATCCCAACGTTATAGTATTCGACGAGACGTACACCACTCCCCCTCGATAGTTACATGCGTATCGTGAGAAGATTATAGAATCCCATCGAGTACGCGCATTCCTACGAAACAGCAGGTGTGGATCGCGAGAGATCGCACATGATCTCGTCCCGAGACGAGGCCTGCCTGGATGATAGCGGGGGTCTCGGTTATCTCGCCCGAGTTTAGCTCAATATCAATCTAATTTATCCCTCCGATTCGCGCGCGTAACGGTCCCGGCATCATGGGAATCGTGCCAAGAGATCAGTATTGGCGAGCAGACAGACAGACGGTATCGGGCGTACGCACACCTCGCCCATTTATATGCCCGCTTTATGATTCGTAACGCTTCACCGAACACCAGCAGCGGCTCTCAAAGCACTGTTCTTATGATGTAAGAAATAATGAAGATTGGAAATGATATTTGATCGAAATTATCGAACTAAAATCTTTAACCCTGCGAAGCTGATGCCAAAATCTGTAACACAGTTAGTGACATTATTGTAGCAATTTAGAGAGCTGACTCATCGAAGGTGGACAACTCCAGAGGTATAATAAAATGATATAGATTCATGTCAGCTGCAGAGGATGAAAAAATTTAAATAAATAAAAAATATCGATTTTAATAATCTACACTTTATCCATATTCCAATTTAATCAATTTTAAGTTAAGGAGGATAAAACGGCTTGAAGGAAAAAGAATAAATTCTATTACGTAAATCTCGAAAAGTTATATTAACGTAATAGTTCTTAATTTTTAGCAATAAAAATATTTAAATATTAATTGTAAACTGCCAATAGACTTTTACCTTGTCTTTAATTTTTTCAAGACTTAATCAGGTCTTGCTACGTGTTTATGTTGTGAGTTTCCGACAACGAAGGAAACGGTGAGATGCGCGCTCGTGCCAAGTCACGAGGCTCGTGTTCCCAGCGCTTTTTTCCACCGAGAACGACGACAGTCTCGTAGAGGTTTACGTAGAGAAACAAGGAGAGAAAACGGAGAAGTCGCGAGGCAAGAGAGAAAGGGGCAACAAGTGGGAGCGGGAAGACCGATTAATAAATTCGCCGTGCCCACTTCCGGTAACTTTAGCGCGTGTCTCATTAGTCCCGTAAGTCCAGCTTAAAGAGAAATTAAATACAAAGTCTGGATGGGTGTCGACTCCGCGGGGACCCCATGCCGGGAGTACCAGGCTTTATAATGAACATCCGCAACATCGTGTTTAAACGCGTTTGTTTTGAGATCCCACGAAAGCACGTGCCCCGTTGACGCACATGAAACATTCGTGAAGTTTGTCATACGGTCTCCTACGGTTGCGCGAAGATCGCCAGCGTTGTTCTCGATGGGTGAGAGATTTAAGGACACGACGAGTAAAAGAAAGAAGGAACGCGGCATATCTTAGATAATAATTGTCTTATTTGTATTCTACGACAGAACGCATGCTTAATGCTCAAAGTTTGGGATGCTCAGCGTTATGTTACTTCTACAAATACTATATGATTAATTTTTACAGAATGGAAGCTCCATTTAGCGCTGTACTATTTTGTTGTAATTTTTATGCTTGATCTTATCGTTAATAAACTTTTGGTGTATTTTGTGTGTGTGTGTGTGTGTGTGTGTGTGTGTGTGGATATGTGTATGTGTGTAAACCATCTTAGAACTTTCCTTTGCTGAATATAAAATTTATACTTCTTTAATTTAAGTAGAAAAAAACTGTACACTAGTTCAATTATAAAAAAACAAATCTAACTTATAACTAATACAATACTTGTTGCTGGACTTTTAATATTAAAGGAGGATGTTAAGTTAAATTATAGAGTTACTTTTCAACTAAAATAAAAAAGTTCAATGTGTATGTAGAAATTATATATCCTAATAATAGTGTTATGAATTAACAAAATATGTTTTCAAAGTTTTATATACTTTTGGATAATTACTTTTTGATGTCAAAAATATATTTTTTAGTTTCACGAAAATTTATTTTTACAATTTTCAAGCCAATTTATTTTCATATTAGATCTATTATTTCTAATTTTGAATTTCTGATATTAAATTTAAATTTAAAAAACTCAAACGGATGTACATCACACAAAGAATTGAGAAGACTACTCGCAAACATTTACAGATCGAATGTTTGAAATTTCTCGTTATTCTAGAGAAGAAAATGATGTTGCAAATGTTTAAAGCGAGCAATAATTTTATCCAAGTGTAATACTCACCCGGCAGCCGCCAATTTCATTTTCTTATACAAATAACTTTGTCAGAACAATTGAAACATTGATGATGATATGAGAAAATAAATTAGTACACATTCACAGAAATATATTATATGTGTGTCAAGAAGTAAATATTAGAACTTAAAATCGTGTAACCAGTAAGGCAGTCAAATACTTTCTGAGAAGAAATTAGACAGATTGACAATGGCTAAGATAAAAATAATGTCAAATTTTGTTTATGATAGAGATATAGGCTTTGTTCCCTATGTGTCGGTTTGCAAATTCAGAGTGCTACTTTATTTTTGATATTTATCATCTCAGACATTAGACGTTTATAATAGCACGGTTGTTTGTCCAAAATTTGGATATTGTTCCAATCAAATTCATGGTTCAATTGCAATCTATGATCGATAATTACAGAACGAGCAGACGTATTCCATCGAATATGGTTGTGATGTTCAACAATTCTGGTTTTGAGTTTTCTGTCCGTCTGTCCAACATAGATTGTATCACAATTGTTATATTTAATTTTATATACAACGTTTTTATTTAAGCGTGGATGTAGATTTTTTTGTACCTTTATATATTTATTTGGTTTGTTAGAACTATAAAAGGAGACTTTCACATCTTTTTTATTAAGCTATTTAAATTTTCCAGTCATCTTTGGAATGAACGGAACCAAAATGCATTATTTCTTTCATCGTTTTTTTTCGAATCGTTCTGTGGCAAAGCTTTCTCTCTCTGAATGCTCTTAATTCTGTTTCTGATTGTATCAAAGATGAATTTAAAAAGATAGTCATTGTCTAACATCGTGTTAATAATCAATATCAAATTATCATAATGATATGTGAGTCATAATGATATCAGATAATAATAATGCTCTGTCTACTAAATTAAAAATAATGCCTCTCTTCTGAGATAGGATGATTGGAGTAAAAATTTACGAATCTATCTGAAAAGATGGATTTTTGATATCAATTGAAAAGTAATCGATCATTCTCAATCCTCATTTTCACGTTTTTTCCAAAAAATGTAATGAATCATCTCTAATTTTTAAAGTAAATTGAAAACGAGGGTGAACAGAATTAAAGCACTTAAGTAAAGAATCAACTTCTTGGAGATGGAACTGCCGCAGACAGATCGTCAATATTTAAATTTGGCATTATCATAGCGGATGGGAAACCACTACAGTGACTCTAAAGCAATGTCATATTTTGAAGCAAGGAATATGATGAATTATAATAAATCTTACGCTGTAAGAGTTTAAAAATAGATCCCTCGCCTTCTAAAGGTTAAAGCGTTTCGAAAAGTGTCAGATCATTCTGATTAACATTGCGCACTTTCTGTGTGGAACCTGTCGAGATATTACAACCAGCAATCTTTTTTTTTTTTCACGCTGTCTGTACTTATGCACAACGTAAAAAAGATTGAATTGACCGCATTCGGGAAAGTGTCAGCGTAGCTATTAAATGATGGTAATGACAGGAATAGTACTCGTCGTCGATATATCTTGCTGTCATCGAGCGACGTTTCGTTTTTTCCGCGTCGTTCTTCGAGGTCGTCTTATCGGCGCGGGGATAGATCCAATCGACGGGTCAATTTACAAGCCACTTACGCACGCGGTTTTTTTTTTACTTGCCGACCGAGCGTTTAATGCCAAGAGAATCCGGCTCGCCGTTGGAGACGATTTGCACAACGATTGCGCGTCCGGCGTGTCATCTCGCGACAAGCCGCAATATAATAACGCTCAATTAACCCGAAAGGTTCACGCCAAGATTTCGCAAGGATTGTGTACCGTGCGATTGTGAAAGCGCGGTCCGGCTTTACAAACCGATGTTTTAACGCGGAATACCGCGCAATTCTACTCCGACGCTCGGAATCAGTAATTAATTTGAAAAATGAACGCCGTTCGTTTAATCCTCGCGAGAAAACGCTACGATCTTGTAAAGTAGCAGCGCTTACGTTCGAAGCGCGGCTTAGCTACGAACAATGTTTGTATAAATATCAAGGATGTCATAAAGCGATCGATCATTACTCTTGAGAAATCTTCTCGAGAAATAATAATATCGCTCGCGCGCAATAGACGCATAATAAATAAATCATGAGATTACAAGCATTAAATAATCGCGTAGCGGCGTAATCGCTCTCCGGCTGTGCGCGGGATGCTTCTCACGATTCGCAAAAAGCGCAAAGCAATCGATTATAGTCCGGTACCTCGGTAGTTTGTCGCCGGCTCGTTCCACCGTATTTTATCCACCGTCGTGGATCGCACTTCGTCCCCCGCTGACGATTAATACGCTGTGGATCTCGCCGGCGCGCGGCATCGCGAACACAAGGAAATTCCGTTTTCATCGCGGACTTACCATTTTCGTACCCGCGCAGGGGGGAGAGGGGGGGGGGGAACGTCGCCCTGTGTTTTGATGTAAATCACCGGAGACCGCGCGCCGGAGGTTTTCCATTGCCAGCAGGGCATCGGAACCCGACTGAGGCCCCATGGCGGCACAAATGTATAAATACCAGCCACAAATCTGCCAGCCGGGCTAATTTATAAATTTCACGCCAATCTCGTAAATGCGTTTCTGATTTAGCGCGTTTAAATTATCGCTAAACCACTTCTAACTGCCCGTGCATGTAGCAATAATCTTCGCCGGCACGCGGGGCCCCCGTGGGGTTTCGCGCCAGCTCTTGTAAGAGGGATGGTTGCGAGGGGAGGGGGGGAGGGAGGGCACAACCGCGATGGTACGCCATTCCATACGGTCTCCGCCGAATGGCGTCCGCATAATAGCGAAATGATATTTGCTGCGAGCGCGAACTCGTGCGAGGAAATATGGAGATAGCGAGATAAGGGAGCGACATCGTGGTTTTCTAGTATTTACATACGCCAGTCGTAATTTTTCAGTCTTTGCTCCCGGCTCACGCCGTACTTCACAATTTGCCACCTACTACTCGCACCTGGTTTCACGCGTTATGTAAAACGAACGGATGACTGTGAGTTTGCGCGAGAGTTCTTAATATCGCTTAATTTACGCTCATCTACCGGCGTATTTTCCAGAGAAAATCAAAAGATTGATAAACGAACACAGACAAATGACACTATATCTATAGGATCTATCATTTAAAAATTGTCCGGCTATTACTTTCTTAATACCACAATTATCATCGGTAAATTTAGTACATATGTAATGCAAAAAATTTCAATAAAATACTTGTACTAATAAATTATTGTACTATCTATTACTATGAAAAAAATATTAGAAATCCGAAATATTTATTTTTCATATTAAAAAATAAACTTTTTAAAATCCTTGTATTTTTGCCGTATATCCATATGAATGGGATATATTATTATTCATAGAGGAAGGGAAGGGGTGGGGGTATATAAGGCTCTTGAAAAATTTACAAAGAATGCATATAAATAAGACGTATAATGACACAATAACTTATAAAATGTGTTTATAAAGTTTTATTAAGGAATAAGAATGGTAAATGTGTATATGAAATGATAAATAATAATTACAATCTTTCTACATATATTATCAGTGTTACGATATGAACTACATATATCATATAATGCGTTTATTGCATTTAGTGCACTGAATCTGCGCACTTTGTACGCTCTGAACATAAATCCCATGAAAAAGGTTCGCGATTTAAATCCGACGAAATCTCACGTATACAATCGATCACTATCCGAGTATCAGATCTGGAAACCTTTAAATGTCATCGTGGATCATCGCGCTTCGGCAATCGATATTAACCAGTCACTTCTGTATCTATCCGTTGACGTGCAATTGAGCGATGATGAGTCAACGGCACGTATAGTATACCTATATACGCGCCAGCATCTCTTGTTCGATTTATAGATGATAATTGAAAATTATTTGGTAACACTGATGATCGATAGCGACCCGTTAACTCGTTCATATATCACCCGCGGCCTCTCTCTACCCTTTGTCCACCGCCCCTGCAGCCTCCCAGCCCTCGTCATCGGTTTAAACCTCTCCCGTGCCACTCGTAGGCCCCCTCGAAACCTCTGGTTTCCCTTCCACCCACCGAAGACGGGGCCCGAGCGAGGCGTCTTAGTGGGGTCAGGTCGACCAATAAATCCAATACGCCACGGTTCGTCCCGCGCGAGAGCAGCAGTTTTACAATTCATGAATTTATTATGGGCACCACCGAGGATACCGCGGGGCCCCCGCTATTGATTTATCGTTACGCTTACTCGGCTTCACGAACGGGCCCGATCTTTCCGAGCAACGTAACGTACGCTCCTGGTGGGGTCCCTGCTCACGAACAGGCCAAATTTCTTTGTGTGTACCAACGCGGGAAAATTAACCCCCGACGCGCGCGGCAAGATGTTTGTACAGCTATTCTTTTCACGGGAGATAGAAGTTATATCTCAGATTTTTATTAGCATGTAATTATATTTATACATTTTTATTCACGTAATAATAATTTTTAATAATGTACGCAGCCATTTTGTAATTCACGACGGACAAGACTTGTAACGTTTGTGATTTATAATTTACGAAAAAAGATTTTTGTGGAAGTATCTAAATATTTAGCTAACTACAGGTTTGAAAATAATTTTGTTGGACTATCAAAATAATTATGGAAGACGCTCAACCTGGTTGTTAGAACATCAAACTTTTTCAAGTATTATCCACTATGCTTGAGTTTTCTATATACTTATTTTGATGGTTCAACAAAATTATTTTCAAACCTGTATCTATCTAATTCTTTAAGTACTTCAGCAAAATCGTTCTTTCATATATACTTAGATCCTTATTTCGAAGACTTGGAAAAATTTTATTAAATGCTTTACAGATTTTCTATACTTTTTTTTTACGCGGACCTTCTAACACGGTTCGTATATATTATTATTCTAGAAGTTATTTTAGTAAAATCGATCAGATTTGCATTTAATTGATAATCCGGAAGTGACATGGCAAATAGTCTCTTCAGTTCGCGCGGGGAGAGGCAGCACGTCATGGATGTTCCATGGCTGAGGGAATCCGAGAGGTCGATCGACCGGCGCGCAAACTTACCGTAGAAATCCCGTAGTTCATTAATCAAGCAACGCCCGGAGTAGGAATGCCTTCGTATTTCGAGAGTTGCAGTCCATTTATCACGGCGGAAACGTATTTGTAGGCAGTGGCTGTGCCCGCTTCGCTAACAAGTGGATACGCTGTCCCCGCGGATGATGTAGCACCGGCTAGGCTCAAGGCCCCCTACGGCGTCCGACACCTCCAACCTTCGCTAAAGTCTCTCAACCCTGGTGCACCCCGCGTGCGTTTAACGAATTTTCCGGTACAACAGATGTAGGGAGTTATTACGCACCTGTTGCTCGCGAAAATGATTTAACACGGACGCGTGATCTATATTTGCAAAATAAATATTTCGCGCATTAAATTCTTTTTTTCTTCTTAAATAAAAACTACACAACAATCAATTACGAGCTTTTATCGAAGAAGCAAATATACGACATTCGTATACATTTTCCTCCGGATCGGGAGAGAGTTATTGCGATGTTTCCCGCTTACGCGTGGAATTTCCGCGAGTCCGCGATTCCAATCTGTGATTTACCGTGGGCAATTAAAAAGATTACCGTTGCGTCGCACTAACGCGCGAGTCGCGGATCAACTACGACCTTTGACCTCCTGGTATCCTAACCGCCAGCGCGCGTCCTCTACGAATTCTGTCAAAGGACGCGGCATATAGAGAGGGTTACGCGATGTTATCGTAGTTTCATCGATCCCGAAGGTAATTTTGCCGGTGATTCTCGTACATAGAGTAAACGAGGTGTTTGAGAGAACGACGGGGTGTAATTTATCGAGACGAGCAAGAGGTATAGCGGTGCATATTGCGCAAACCACGACTCTCAATTGATATTTCTTTACATGGTTGAGACGATAAATTAAATATTAAAATATTGTGGTTAGCGATATTTACAGAGCGATTAAGATGCCAATCGAAGAGATATATTTAACACACAATAAAAAGAATTTATCGATGATCCAGTAATAATTGGTCGCGCATTCACTTGCGCTTATTACACTGTGAAATTATTGATAGATTGGCAATGATCGTCTTGGTAGATTAATATCGCGTGATATTTCACGAGGATTACCATTTTTCTCTCGGCTGGGGGGCAGACGGATGAATTGCGACAAGGGGAGTAGCGGAGCGGTTAGCCGCCATGCAAATGAATAGCCTTATAATGTATCGCCCGCGGGCGGTTTGTCTAGTTAAGCGCTCAATCAGGTCTGTGGGACTGATGTAACAACGATATTACAACTGTTATACGATACGTGCCGACAGCTAACTCGAAAATCAATTCAGGAAACCGCAAACGCCTCGACTCGACTCGACTCGACTCGACTCTCTCTCGCTGTGAGAATTCCGATGCGAGAAGAATTAGAAATCTATAATATCAACTTGGCGCGCTATATATACGACGATTCCTCTCTGGCGCGTTACGACAGAACAGAAATTACCACGTCCCCGCAAATTAATAGTCTGCACAATTTGCGTGAAAACAAATGCAAACGCGGGACGTGGGGTTCGCGGCAGCCGCGAAGATTAATTTTGTTTCTTTCCATCGGCTGAATTTGATTATTACCTGTCTCGGCGAAGTACCTGGCGGGCATTAAAATAAAGCGATCGCGCCGGTTCATGCCGAGCCGGGCGAAATCGCAGGCGCGTTACCGAAGGTGCGAGAGGATCATCCCTCGGGCCCCACGGCAATTGAAGGGGCGTGCAGGATGAGGGAAAAAGAGGCCTCCTTCCCTTCCCCGTTCGTGATACTCGCCCGTTGTATATACGGGGCCTCTTGAACTGGATTCACCACGCGAGAGGCGCGAAAGGTTAAGCCGTTCCACGGTCGTTTTCGCGAGGCACGCCGCGGCGTCGACGGCACATCGCATCGGCAGGCGTGCAAAAGGGCACGCCGTCCGCTATAATTCGTGGCGAGGCACGAGGGCACGACCGAATTGGAATCTCGAACGCGCTTTTGTCCGCCTCAGCAGCACGGTTTCCTGCTCGCGCGAACGAGCAACGGCACGAACGAGGTGAGAAACGAGCTCGATAATGGTCCAGCGATTTCCTCCCAATGATTCCCTTGCAACGATCTGTCGACCCGATCGCGGCAGATTGAATTTTCGATCGTACCAGCTGGGAAAATTCAGCCGGGATCGATTCGTTCCATAATACTGACTCTTCGGGACGAGGTCGTGTCTATGGCGACCTTGTTGCATCGCGATCATCACCCCAAAGAGAAGCTTCCAACAACGCGTTGAGCGAACGCTTTTCATTTCATGCTCCATTTATAAATAAATTGAAAATAAGATCGAAAGATAAAATAGGATAGTTACAGATTCTGATCGATCTGTAACAAAACTGCCTCCTCCGAGAATTGCATCCAGCGTACAGCAGAGTGTAAAAAGTAATATCCGCGAGGCTAGACTAACAGCGACTGTTTTCAGAACTTGACTTACAATGCAACCTTCGAATCAAACTACTCAAGTACGGAGACGTTCCCCTGATCAGTCTTTCTCTCTTTCATACACGATGCAGACGCGCGGCCTGGCATCTCGTACGCCGTACGGCAGCGAGGGCGTACTTAGTCCCGTTTCTCCGTTGCTTTGCACGGTCTCGCCTCGGCATCTAATACACGAACGACGCGGTAATGGTAAGGTGTCCGCGTTATAACGCGATGTGTATGCCCCTCGTTCGGTCCCCGCGTCCTCTCGCCCTCTCGCCCTCTCACCCTTTCGCCCTGCGCGCATCACCCGGGCCCTTTCTCGGCCCGTCGCGGTCGGCAAGAGGAGCTCGGGCGGAGCAACGAGAGGAGGCGGCTTCTCTCTCCGTGGGCTACGGAAAATAAATAAAAGGTGAGCCCCACACGGGCTCGCTTATTGAAATCGGCCCTCGCCGCCCTCGCCTCGCTCGTTGCCGCTTTTGACGGGGCAACTCGTTGCTTTAAAACGTATACCCGCGTGCGAACCTGACGTACCGATCCCTCCCAACCTGTGTTGCGCCGCTCTCTCTCGCCTCGCGCTTTCAAGCCTGATTTAGGCTAGAGCGCGAGAAGGGGCGAGATTGTGCGTATCGCAGTGCCCCGACTCGTACACTGTACGAGCCACTTGTACGTGAAAACGTGTCTTACTAATATATTAAAAGTATTAATAATTAAATTGATAATAATGGATATTTACTCAATTATCAATTCGAAATAGATAGCAACTATTCATCTTGACAATTGTAATGAGTACTTTCTGGCGGATAGCTAGAATATAGTGAGATTAATGTAGTAATCGTAAACATATATTGTATAATAAACAATTAATTATAAATGTTAAAAAATTATAAACAATGAACAACTAATGATACTTAATTAGAAAATAAGTAATTAATAATAAGTGACTTAGATTGATTTATATGAATAATACAAATAAATAAAGGAGTCTCAATTCCGGTCTCAAGGTTGGATTTTGTGTGTGTATGCGGTATCTAATAATATTTAATGAATTATTTCGTTTTTCTTAAATATAGTCAAGAATAGTAGCAGATTTCACGTACGTAAATACCGCATTCATCTGCGCTCTTAAGACATTCTTTCGCTTTTAAAACGCACTTACTTGCCTTATTGTATATGTGCAAGAGAGCATACAATATATAAATATCTCAAGCCCTATAATCGCATAAAAGCATCTATCGCGTCGACCAATTGCCAAACGCTCATCATTTACGAACAATTTTCCAGCAATTAATAATATTCGCACCAAGGTGATTAGAGATACGTCGTGTCGATAACAGCCGCAATAATTTACATCATCGCCTTAGTCGAAGGCGTGAAATTCTGCCGAAGGTGTCGTCGTCGTGCAGGAATTAAAAAAATCAGGACTCACAATGTCACGACAGATCGTTTGCGCGTCGCACAGGCGCTTCATGGCTTCTCCAGTTGATTGCACCAGCGGTATTTTTTTTTCCAGGGACGACCGGCATCACACCAAGAAAATTCTTACTCGTGCTACGTGATGTTCCGATTAATGTTGTCGGACGCTACTTAGCGAGAAGAGGATTGTGACGAGTGGAGGGGGATCCGGGCGTTTCGTTGAAAGTCGCAATAAAACCGGATTGGAAAATCGCCGGTGACGTCTACGCGGCACGGTAATGCACATACCACGAGGCCTAAGTCCAGATTTGCATTCCCGTTAATGATACTTCCAGATCTGTTCGGCTAACATCGGAACAGTGCCGCATTCCGCTCGTGCCGGCCGAGCGGGGATCTCCTTGACGCAGAGTTAATTAACACTTGACTTTTCTTTCGATGCCTAGACGATCGTGCACGTGCGGACTTTTAAGGTTTAACGCTTGATGTAAACTCAGGCATAAATTGTAATCGAGATGGCGATCATGCGCGGGCTCTGTAATCTTTTATTACATGAATTTACCTCGGCCCGCGGGCAAAGAGTAGTTTGATCGAGTCGCGGCAGAATTTTTTCACGCGGAAAAAATTCTACGAAACGTAATTACGCATTCGGGATTACCGCGAAAAGAGAACGTGAAAGAAAGATGTTTAATGGAATGATGTACACGAGTCGTCACTTTTATTAATGTCGTAGGTGAGCAATATAATTTAATATACAAATATACAACATGAATATCGTGTCGCTGACGTTTGTCAGAATTCTGTACGTTTTTTTAAAATAATAATTATTATCAAAAGAGATACAGATATAACTAATCATTTGAAAAATTTACTCCAAACTCGTTAAAGAATCTCTGACCGAAGATGACGCGATAGACTTGGCGTCTTTTATTGCGCAACGTTATTATATTGGAAGAATAAGATTTATGAATATAAATCTAAGAATAGGAAACTATTATCTCCGCGAGGTCAGGTCAAGCTTTGGCCAGGCTTCGGGTTTTGTGGTATGTCTCTAGTTGAAACATGTGAAAACACGAAGGTATATACATCCAACGTCTGATAATCGAGAGAGAGAGAGAGAGAGAGAGAGAGAGAGAGAGGGAGAAAGAGAAAAGCCGTGAAATTCTCTCACCCGGTCTCGTTATAATAGCCTCAGCCGATCTACCTGCTGACCTCGTATGGCACGGTGCGGCGGAGCGAGGTCGGGCGGGCGATCGGTGCAGATCGATGGATGGATCGATCGATCGATCGATCGATCGATCGTGACGATCGGGCCTCGGAAGCAGAGGGCCGTGGATTACCGGCGAGCGCAGCACTGATTGTGAGCACAGGCCGAACCCGGTCGATTCACGAGGCGTTCTACTCGCTCGCACCGGAGAAAGCACGACGTGGGAATACACGTCGCCGCGGATTACGCCCCCTCTTTGGCTCGCTCGTTCGCCTGACACGGGCGCGTTCGCGTACATACACACGAAGCACACGTACACGAAGTACACGGCCGTGGCTAGCCGGGCCGAGCGTGTGCGCGAGTTTCTGCGAGGAAGCAACGGGTAAGTATTCACTTTAGCCCGGTTCGTGACCTCCGTATCGCCGGGCATTACAGCCGCTTTTTATCCGTGCGCTCACCACGTCACGGAGGCTGCAATTACTAATTTAGAGGCGAGACCGAGTCGTGCCAAATCCCTCGGCTTCGCCGCGCGGCGCGGCCGCCCTCTTTCTCATGTTATTTGTATGGAGCGGGGCCAAGTATAAGGTATATGTATACCAGGCGCGCGCATTTCTCGCCGACGCCGACGAAAGGAAAGAAGCGCGAGAGACGAGAGATCGAGGGGTCCAAAAGGGGTGGTGATCCATGTAGCGAAGAGTATCGCTCGGTACGTGAATGCCCGACGCGCGACCGACGGCGGAATTATATGCACACCCGCGCGTGCTCGTTAATTACACAGCCGTCGAGCGCGCGGAGATTGTATGCTCGTCGCCGAATTCAGGACATTCTTGCATCAGGGGATTAACGAGAAAAATCTTATATTAATATTATGATCTGATAATCGAAACGTTAAAAACAGAGTAGAAACAGATTTTGGATGAGGTGATACAATTTCGAACATGGTACAATAATTCTAAATGAAATTGGAATCCAATGATTTGAAGCTTTTAATAATATGTACGACTTTAAATTTGGTTGTGCATAAAAATTTAATAACTAATTTATTTAAAATCGTACAAATCATTGAAAACTTGAAAATTTTTATCATTTCGTCTAATTGGGTTATGTCCAATAACTGGTCATTTATTTTACATTCGTTCTACCCGAAGAACTCCTATAATATCACTTTGTAAAAAACTTGTATCAAGAATAATTATGTCACATGAATATCTATTGATATTTTAATAAAACAAAATAGTATTTTATAATGCTCTCCCTTTCTTTATCTTTTATTATCTCTCATACAATTAGGATTACTACACTTGAAAAACCTTTAAAGATAAAGTCAAATTTTATTACATTCAGAATTATATCATATTTGAAATTGTATCATTCTACACTATCAAAAGTTAATTCCATGAACATCTCTCTCTATATCTAATTAAGAATAGTCTTATACATACGATCGAAGAGTAAGATAGAAACATCATGCGAGACAATCACAGCTTGTTAGTTGACATGGAAAAATCTCACCGCGACAGGTAGGTAATAATGTCGCCAGTAATCTTAATAGAGGCCAAGATCTACGTCGAGAATTTCGTGGGTCCGACTGGACGAAGAAGAGAAGACAGCGAGACGAAGTCGGATCCTGGGTCTTTTTCTCGCGTGGTCCGATATATCGTAGAACAATGAAAGGCCGCTATTAATATTGGCCAGCTATCGCGGTGCTATCGCACACACGCCCTTCACTCCCTACGCACTCTCGAATAACACGGTCCACGTAGGGACATTTTCATTGTAAATTAATGCCCCTCATTACCGCCACTCCGCACCGCATTACTCAATGCTACGCAGCCGGGCCGTCTAGTGTTTCAAACGGGATCGAGACGGAAGAGATATTGACCGCCTAGGTTCAAAGTGCGGAAACCGCCCTCTCTCTCACCCGGGACGGATGAGCCGCGTGTGTGCTCGACGTTATCTTTTATATTAATACACCTCGCGATTTCCACGACTGAGATTTCGCCGCGGATTATTTCATCTCTTCCCTCCGTCGTCTTTTACTTTTTTTATTTCCCTGACTACACATATATCTAGTATGACACGCACCTAATGATATCCACACCGTCCCCATCGTCGTCGTCTTCCTCTTATCTCCTATTCGATTTCGCAGAAATGAAATGCTGTCATCGTATATAACCGACGGAATGAAACCGCAACGTCCCCACGGCGATTAGGTAACGGAAATCATAGTTATTCGGAGGATGCTGCTGCCTCGATATAAGATCGCGGAGTGGGCGGTCAGTCGGTCGAGATTGGTGCGGGGTCATGAGGCGGGAATGAGGCCGTGAAAAATGGTGTAATTTAATCAAGCGATTCGACATGGCATCGTCGGCGACGTTCTTTTGCCTGCCTAAGCTCTAAGAGGTGAGAAATGCGGCTCGCACGGTGACCGATGTCTACACACCACGCTGTCACGCGCTGACATATCGCTCTGATAAAACCACGACCCGGCCAACGGTTTCTCCTTCGCGTCCGTTCGCCGAGTGGCCGACGTTTAAGTATTTCTTACACGTAGCAACGATTCGATAGCTAATGTCCCGGACGTCTTCGCTTGTACGGACTCGTCCTTGTCGCTTTCGTCGTTCCGAATGACCTCGTAGTGAACTCGAACAGATGATACGCTGGATCTTCATATCAAGTTTTGCTTATGATCTCGTCGAGTCGAACGATTAATGAAAAACGCGTTGCTACATGTTTCATGTATATGTTATCGATTATATGGTCTATTTAACAAGTCGCATATTTTCCCCATTGTTCCGTTGCCGATTCAGGCCAATTTCTGTCATTGTCTCAAGTATATCTCTTCCATTTCCAAACGCAATATTTATATTTTGGAATGTTGAATACAAATCCAACGACATCTTTTAAAATACAATGTGCCATCTCCACGTACATCTTTTTATAAAGCGTGCAACACTCAATTAATTCCAAATATTCCATTAAATTATATATCTCTCAATATATCGCTCCCTTAATTAAAAAGTGGTTAACTCAAAAATTTAAGTTTCTCAGAAAAAAGAAAAAAATTATTTTTTAATTTGACAGGAAATTGATAATTTATCAAATAATATCAGCAAAAATATATTCTTAACATAATCAAATATTTTTACAATTTTTATTTCACAAAATCTTCAAAAATCACCCTTTTTAAGTTGTGACGAGTTTTTATAAAATTAAGTTATATATTCACTTTTGTTCACTTTTGATGAGATAGTAATAACTCAAAAATCATGATCTCTAAATGTGTGTTTCTTTATATCCTTTCAGAATATACACAAGGATATAAAATCGATGATATCATTTTGAGCATTGATGCATCAATTTTCTTTAATTTCCTAATTCTTCTACCAACAAGCAAGATTCAAAGACGACGCGTGACTCTGGTGTAACTTCCGACGCGCCATCCATCCATCCAACTATCCATCTATCCATCTTCACGTTATCTCCCGTTATCCATTCGTCGTCGGTAAGCGTCGCATGCGTGTCCTCTGAGCGTACCAATCCTGAATAGAGGAAGGTCAAGACTCTATAAAGAAGAGTGCGACGTGAACCAAGTCGGGTTCTTTCCTGTCTCCAAAGAAACACAGTACATGTACGCAGGCATATCCCAGTTTGCTCTCGACTTTAACGCGTCAGCGCCGTCTCGTACTCGTTTCTCCCTTCCTTCTCTCCTATATTCGCCGTATAATTCCGTCTCACCTTCGCGGGGCCTTGCGATGCGTTGCGTGTGAGCGTGCGGGGTCCGCGATACGGCCATACGGGCCTCTGCGTCTCTGGACTCCGCGCAGCGCCGCGGAGATCGAGATGCAAAGGGGACCCGCGCCGCTTTTAAGCTCGCCGCCGCGAAGCGGATAAATTCGCCTGGGTCCCTCGATCTATTAATTCGAGCCGCCGTTGCATTCCTACGGGGTCTCGACCGCTAGGTTCTCTTCCTCGACTCCACGACCTTCCTGCTTTCTCGCGATCGTCTGCGTCTCCTCCTCCTCCTCCTCGCGCGTACATCTTACGAGTGCGAGCGCGGCTATAACGCGCCACTCGCGTTTTTACGGATTCAACACTCGTCGTCGCGCTAGCCACGGAATCAATCAAGCCAACGCAATTCCAATTGGTTGATCATTGCCATGGAAGAGGGGGAGAAGAATCTTTTCATAAATAAATTACTTGATGTTGATAAATACCACTGTTTTTGTAACACTGAATTTCAAGCCATTGAATGTGTCACCTTCGCATAGTTCATACTCGCTTGCGAAAGAGACTTGTCGCGAGCGCGTCTGCCCGCACGCGTGATGATATAAAATACAGCGTTGTAGATGCCGCGCTATCGCATAATTACTACGTTTTACGGCGGTCTTTACACTTGTTCCTGCACCATTCTGTATCTCGCGTTCATCTCTGTAACCTGAGATCGTAAGAGAATTCGCCACGTACACGCGCCGCCACGGCGTAAATCCACCGCGACACCGATTTTTCTCGCGGATTTCGTCGCTCTCACTCGCTCCTATTATCGTGGATAAATAAAGAGACGTAAGTGTCGGTAATATACAGATATTAAGAGCGCTGCAAATAAGGGAAGGATAATTTCCGTGGATTGCATAGGTGTATCGACGGTGAGGAGAAACGCAGATTAGATTGGTGTTGTCACGATCAAGGCTATGGGTTTCGCAAGTTTCTCGTCAATATTATTTTCAGCATAACAAAAATAAAAGTAGTGGCTTTTCGTATTTTTAGAAACTATGATCATCTTACCCGAGTTTATCCTAATATGTAACATAGCCTAAGATATTGCTTCTGAGGTCACTTCGACCCGCATCTGTGAGGTCTCGGCACTTCCTCGCAAAACGGCAAACCGGAAGCGAGCCTCCTTTCTCAGGCATTCCGGTAGATCACGGTTGAGAGGAGGATTTCTCAGTACATACGCCGGGGATCTCGCAGCAGATCTCGCGGCTGAGAATTCGTCGAGATGCGAGAGGGCTTTCGACGTCGAAGCCGCACATGCGGGAGCTCATGCGAAGAGTCACGGGAATGGAGATACGCTTCTTCGGAGCGTAGGTTCTCTGTACCGCAGAAACGGATCTCCTGAAGAGCGAAGGTAGACGAAGGATCAGGGGAGAGAGAAGGGAAGGCCCTCTCTCGATGTATGAAGCCATAAATCTCGCGCGACAAATCGCTAGCTCGCTCGTTCGTTCTCAGGCTAATTGTTAGGACGTGCTCGAATACCGCGAGATGTGCCTGCTCCTTTCCCTTCTTTTCTCTTTCTCTTT